>MKEJ01033008.1:0-19964 GCA_001753735.1 Embelia ribes
TACACTTTTCATATTCTGTATATTATCTTGATAGCAGGCTATAAGGAGTAGTATTTATTTTGCGCGCTCTGATGTATATTGGATTGTTGTAGCACAGATGTTTGGACAGGTTGCCCATTGTCGTGTTTTCTTATTGTCGGTTTTTCGTAAAATAATCATAAAAATTATATTTTTCTTTTCATCTTCTTTGAAAAGGGAAAAAATCACCCGTAAGGGTTTCTGGTAGGTTTGGGACTTGCTTCGAGTTGGTTAGTGATTTCGGGACGTGACAATTAAGGAATGAAGGGAGTATTAAGTAGCTAGCTGCATTTCAATATTCTGCAATAGAGGAATTATTTTAGTATTTTTAATTTCAATTATAATCTAATGAAATGTCAACTAGTTCTTTTTTGTTGGTTCTAACATATTTAAAATTTCTATTTAACAGTTTGCTGGTGCAATAGGATTTATTATACATTAAGGGTAAGGGTTGCTTGAAATAATGGTTCTGTTAAAGTGCTTTTGTTTGTTTTATTATGTGTGTGTGTATATATATATATATATGACAACAGCCTTATACAGAGTACTGAAGCTGACGTACATACCTAACGTGTTTTGCTCTGCAGTTTGGTGTGTCTCAAGTTATTAATTAAGCCGCCGTGTACTATATATACACATTAGTAATATTTTATAGTGGATCTAACCCTTGTAATAATTAATCAATAATCTGATTGTGACAATATGTCGAGAACAATTAGGTGTGTCTCAAATTATATAACTTGCCACTGTGCTCTGTATATATACATGTAATATATTACATATATATACGTAATCAATATTGTATAGCGGACTAATTCCTTTAATAATTAATCAATGATCAGATAGTGACAATGGGATCCGAAGTTTGGCACAAGTTTTATGTTCCTCGTTGTATTGTTTCCAAAAATGGCCAAGAAAGAAGCATACAAAGTACAAATACATATAATAGGAAGCATTATTCAAAACAAGGAAAGAGACCATTTGACCATGGAAAATTGCTGCAGCGGTGAGTAATTTTTTTTCACCATAAAAATATAATCATAACATGTAAAGTTACAAAATTATCTTTAAATTTTTTTATTACTAAATTATATTTTCGTGATCCAAAATATAATCCTCTCCATTGCACAAATTACAAAGACTAAATAATTGTTAAGTTAGCAATATAATGATTGAACTTACTTATTTTGTGAGGTCAAGCAGTTATATATTGCTTTCCAGGATAATCAATAAATGGTTTCAAGCTTTGTAATATATGTATTTCGTTTGTCCAATTTATTTTGTTTTGGCTTATTTAAATACTATGTCCACTTTTCAAAAATAAATGTGCAGAAATTTATAATTTTTTAAAATTATCCTTATTTATTATACTTTATAGTTTGTACCGTTTTATAACTTACATTTACATACCATTTACTATTACTTATGATAAGGGTAGATATGGAGACACTTAATAATTTAAAGTAGTTAATTAAACACATTTATTGATCCGGTTATAAAAAAATTATTTTTTTCGTAATACACAACATAAATTGGATGGAGGCAATATTAGTCTTTTTTAGAGAGTTTTATACTAATATTTTAGCATAAGTCATTTTCAATCTGAATTCATTTTGTAAGAATTTTCACTTTACTTTATATGATTTAGGTGTAGTTAATATTACGTGCAAAAATAGATGTATGTAAAAATCATATAATAACTTATCAATATTTCCAGTGCAATTGTTTTATAAGTTGATTCCTTTGCTGATCATCATTGTAAACATGGATAATTTTTTATGCAGATATATATGGAGATATCTTTTAATATTAAAAACAAAAAGAAATTAAACAAAAAATACATGCCCACAACTCCACAACACAATTTTTGTTGCAGATAGAAATGGAATTATCTTTAGATTTAGCTAAAAAATAAAAACAAATAATAAAAAAAAAGTACACCGGGATATATATGGAGTTATAGACGTATCTTAATTATATTTGGCTAAAATACAAAAGAGGAACTACACTAACTAAGTACGACGCACCCAAATATAGCAAATATTATAATATTTATAAACATAAAATGCCAATTACAAGGTAATGGAAAGATTAGCTTGAATTAACTTCTAATTAAGTGAAAAATTTGAGGAACAAAAGGGAATTTAGAAAGTTAAAAGGTCATTTTCGTAATTAGGAGTGACTAGTCACGTGAAAGTGATAATTACTCGTGCCCCCTTGTGCTTTGGGTTCTTCTTTTTTCTTTTCTTTTTGGTTTTATCTTTGGCCCTTTTTGTTTCTTTCTCTTTCCTTCACTAGCCAACAGACCTAAACCGCTCCGTCGGTGCAAAATAAAGTTCATCTTGATAAAAGGACGATAATACCCTTCTAATTATGTACTCTCTCCCTCCAATTTTAATAAAGTCTATTTCAATTTTTTTTTAATCTCAAAATATAGTTTTATCTCTTATTAATTGCATTTCTTTTTTCTAGTTTACATAGAAAATGGAATAACAAAGTTTATCCAAATTCGTGCATGAACTAGATAGGCCAAGAGTTTTTCCACTAACTACACAATATTCAACAAAATTATACATGAATTGCTTCATGCAAAACCACTACTTTAATTGCTCCAACTAAAAATATACTACTATTGTGCTATTTTGGAAAAATGTAGTAGTAGTAGTATTAATTAGGGGTAGAATGGTAAAGAGACTAATATTTTCTTCGATTTCATCGGCATTAATTGTATTTTCTTAAATTGTGTAAAAAATTGAAATGGTCCCATTAAAATTGGACGGATGAAATATTAACGTATATCATGTAAATTAGAGCTTGAGTTTTTTTTTTATAATAATATGGAGCTTGAGTAATATAGTACAATTATTACCCATATAATCATAAAAAAACTAAATTTTCACTAATTTTAGTCCAAACTTCTCATAAATTTTGATTTTCAGTTAGCCCGGTATTACTCTTTAATATATTTTTTGCTGGAAGCATATCTGATTCTATTAATAACGAGTGGGTCCAAATAATTCGATAGATATAGTTGTCGAACCATACCATGTACTTTTGGCAACAACAAAATCTACAAAAAAATACAACAACGATACTACTAGAAATAATGGTTTCAATATTTTTCTTTTTCTTTTTTTTTTTTTATAATATTATTGAGTTTGTTGGAGCTTGATTCACATCACTAGAAGTAAGAGGTAAATAATAGCGCTATGTAGTTGCAAGAGTTATTAATAATAGGGTGAAATCGTAGTCACAACATATTGTAGCATGTGATTGACCAATTATATTATTAAGAATTTCTTGTTCAATACTTTATACTTTTGTTTCATTGTAAAAAAATTACAATGACAGATTAGAAGATCAATACACCTAAAACAATATTGTGACACTTTAATTCATTTCAATCTTGACTATTATATTGGCCGGTGACCTGAAGAGGATAGGATCGGGGTCATCGATTTTCTTGGGATTTATATATTTTCCGATTTGTATAGACATCTATTCCCCTTAAATTTTAAGATTTAGGATTAACTTAAAAATAATTGGCTTTGGCCTTCTTAGCCAAAAATATCTAATCTGTCAATTAATATTCATATTCATTTATACCTTTGTGAAGTAAGAGTAAACATATCATATAATTACTATTTCATTAATAGATATTTAGAATTGAATTGCCCCCAAAAGCAGAGTTCTAAGCTGTAAATCTTAGATACTAAATTAATTAAAAATATAATTAGAAAAAAAGAATATTCGGGTAGGTAGGCTTGGTTTCCTTTTAATCAATTGTTTTAGTATTGCCAACAAAAACCAACTAAAATTTGGAAACTTATCTAAAGGGCAATTTCGTCAATTCAGCAATCTAAGAAACTTTTGTCATTATTTTATTTTTCCAAATCTGATTAAGATCTCAGATTAACTATATAAGTTTCTCATCAATTTTTATTTTATTTTATTTCATTTTATTTTCAGTTAATTGTTAGTTAGCTACAGATTAATGCAAATTAAATAAATTGTTTTTTTTTTTGGAAATTAAAATTAAATATATTGTCTCCCCTGTCAAAGGGCGACTTTTTCACACTCCTTACAGATACAGAGAGAGAGAGAGAGAGAGAGAGCTTGTTCAGATCCTCCTTATACCTATATTCACTCTCAAATTTGCCTATTCTTAAGAGTCAATTCTCACTCCTTGACTCTCTCTCTCTCTCTCTCTCTGAGCTGCATTTTCATTTTGATTGAGAGAATTGATGATCCAAATTACGAGTCACTGACTGTGCGAAATTGGGCGGAGCTCCGGCGGGGATCGATTTTTCGGCAATGTTCCGACGACTCATTGATATGAACTACTGAGGAGGTAGAGAGAGAGAGAGAGAGTGAGAGAGAGAGAGAATGTTCAAGGCGGGGAGATGGAGGAGCGAGAAGAACAAGGTCAAAGCTGTCTTCAAATTACACTTCCATGTTACTCAGGTAATTTCCAAATATTTATTAAAAACAATTTAATTGGGAATTTTTTATGAGTTTATATTTTATTATTTAGTTTGATCTCCAATGGAAGGCCTTAATTGAATTTGAGTATCTCTATTTACTGTATTATCTGAATGTTATAATAATAAACAAAATTCTATTGTTAGGCAATATTATCATCAGAATCAAAATGTAGGCCTGTTTGATTATTTTTCTTTGATCAATTTATGTTTATTGTTTATTTTTTTATCTCGTTTTGCAGTCCTTAATTGAAATTGATTACATTTTATTTGTTATTACCTAAATAGAACTCTAGTAATATATTTGTATACATACACTCCGAGATAGCGAGTAATTGGTTTAATTTGAACGGATTAATGAAAGCACTTTTATTAAATGTTGGTCTATTTGGTTATGTAAACCTGAATCCTTAGTTTCATTTTCACTCTCATTTCCACTGAAATAGACTAAAAATTTTTAAGTTTGCTTCTGTTTGTGTTCAAAAGCTATATTTTGCAGAGATGAAACACAATTAAAAGTCCTAAAATTTGGGTTAATTCCAGGGGGAATTTATAACAAGATGATTTCAAGCAAATTTTGCGGTGTCCTACTAAAAACAGCATTTGGGTTGATAATTGAATATGGTATTGTTTGGGTTGATTTATGCCATAAATCTTGGTTTCTATTTTATCCTTCTATAGTTTTCACTGAATTGAGACCGAAATAGTGGAAATTATGAGAACAACCTTTCGCTTCTGTATGTGCTTAAGAGAAATTTCAGGATTAATTGAAGAAAAACTTAAAATCCCAAAACCGAATTATATTTTGGAACAAAATTTTCAAAACAGATTTCAAAAGGGCGTAATCGATTCTCTTTTCAGCAATTCACTGATAAAATATCAATTAAGATGTATGCCTAACATGTATAATTTTTTATTGCATTTTTTGTGTGTTTAAGTTGTCACAAACGGGAGCGGATGCATTGACGATTTCCATAGTTCCTGTCGATGTTGGAAAACCAACACTGAAATTGGAAAAGGCAACCATTCGAGATGGGTGCTGTTACTGGGAAAATCCTGTTCAAGAAACTGTCAAGTTATCTCAAGACCCTAAAACAGGGAAGATTAGCGAGAAAATCTACAATTTCGTCATATCAACTGTACGGATCATTTGACGTTACATTAGCTTTTATTAAAATTTGGATTAACATATTTCTTGATTATGATTGGCTTTTGGTTATTGTAGGGTTCGTCGAAAGCTGGCTTTGTTGGAGAAGCTTCGATCGACCTCGCTACCTATGCTGCATCAACCAAGGCTTCCTCCGTGGCTCTCTCACTTAAGAATGCGAAGGGCGATGCCGTTTTGCATGTTAGCCTTCTCTTTACATATATATACATGTGTGCTTGTGTATATCTAGTCTAACAGTGAAAAAGTTTCCTCTTAAATTTGTTGTTTCTTCTATTGTTTTTCAAAACAGGTGTCAATCCAAAGGTTGCAAGAAAATATGGATCAGAGGTGAAAACAGACTAAAGTTCTTAAACTCTCCTTTTGCTGCCAGAGATTTAAATTTTTGTGTTGAACACTTGATTGTATTCATATATGTATTAATTTTGTAGAGGGGCTGATGAAATAGAAAAGGATAATATTAACTGCAAGGAAAAAAGCTTGAAGGCTCAACTAAGCATTACCGATGCAGATGGTACCGTTTCAAGCAATTCTGCTGATGTAAGTTCTTATACCTTCTAGTCAAGAATAAGTTGTTTTAAAATGTTTGCTTGTGGTGTCACTATCGTATTTATGTTGTATTTGTTTTTTGTTCAAAAGAACAAACATATCAAAGCCTTGGTGACCAAAGAAAACCACTTTTTTAGGTCACCCTGCATGATCTTTTAGAATTTGTTTTTGACAATATCATAAATATCACACTTCAAATGAGTTTCGTGTGTGTAACATGAAATCTTTTTTTAAAACCATAATGAACAGTATAGCTTCTATTCTTGGACAAAGTCGAGGCATTGAGAATGTATTTGTGTCTTTAGCATTACTATAATTTTGAAGATACAATCATTATGTTTCCGAAAATGTTGTAAGCTATTTTGCCGAACATTTTAGCAGTACAATCTAATGACATGCCATTTCTGTTTCCCTTTTTTTCCGCAGGATGAGCCAATAAATAAGATGAATCCACAGATTGTTGATTTAAATGGGAATCACCGAACATCTAGTGTTTCCGAACTTACGCTCTCAAGTTCAGGAAGCAGCTCGGAACTTCTCATTCCTAGAGACTTCGGAGCAAAAAATCAGCTTTCACTTCTACACAAAACGACTTCTGATGTTTCTAGTACATCCCAAGAAGAGCGCGTCCGATCACGGTGGGAGTGGCTGGGGGGTCCCGCCCATGAAATTAGCACCGACGAATCAATTAGCGAAAATTGTGAAGAGGGTTCAAATACAACTATCGAAAAGCTAAAATCTGAGTTAGCATCTTTATCAAGACAAGCCGAATTATCTGACTTAGAGCTACAAACTCTAAGAAAGCAAATTGTGAAAGAAAGTAAAAGGGGTCAGGATCTGCTTAAAGAAGTGGCGAGCCTAAAGGAGGAAAGAGATTTGTTTAAAGAAGAGTGCGAAAATCTAAAGGCGATTCAAAAACATATTGACGAGGTTAAAATGAAAGAAAAGTTAAAGTTCGAGGGAGGTGAGTGGGATCCGCTCACCCTTCTAGAAGAACTCAGACAAGAGCTGTGCTACCAAAAAGGCCTTAATGCGAATCTTCGGATACAGCTTGAGAAAACACAAGAGTCAAATTCTGAGTTGATTCTAGCTGTGAGGGATTTAGATGAGATGTTAGAGAAAAAAGAGAAGGAAATGTCTACAACATGTGAGAAAAATGAGGTTAAATCTGAAAGTGAAGATGAAGAACAAAGAGCGCTGGATGAACTTGTAAAAGAGCATACTGATATAAAGGACGCACATATGTTGGAGATGAAAATCAGGGATCTCTGTAACGAGTTAGAGATTTGTCGTAGGGATAAAGATGATCTAGAGGCACAAATGGAGCAAATTTCACTTGACTACGAGATTTTGAAGCAAGAGAATCATGATCTTGCATATAAGCTAGAGCAAAGTCAGCTTCAAGAGCAGCTAAAGATGCAGTATGAGTGTTCATCTCCTTATACAGTTATAAATGAGCTCGAAAACCATGTTGAGAGTTTAGAAAACCAACTCAAAACTCAATCAAATGAATTATCTGACTCTTTAAATAAAGTTATGAAACTAGAAAATCATGTGAAAGTCCTAGAAGTGGAGATGGAGAAGAGGACTAAAGGATTCGAAGCTGATTTGGAGATTGTTACGGATGCGAAAGTTGAGGAGGAAAAAAGAGCGGTACAAGCGGAGGAGAATTTAAGAAAAATGAGGTGGCAAAATGGTAAAACTGCAGAGAGACTTCAAGATGAGTTTAAAAAACTCTCTGTCCAAATGTCTTCTACTTTTGAAGAAAATGAGAAGTTGGCTTTGAAAGCTCTTACTCAAGCCGATGAACTTCGCTTGCAAAAAGGGTGCTTAGAGGACATGTTAAAGAAACGTAAAGAAGAAATTCAATTGGTTAAGGACCAATATGAAGAAAAGTTGTTTGAGCTGTCACAACAAATAAGCTTAAAGATTGAGAAAATAGAGCAACTCGAGAATGAAAAGAAGCATAGTGAAGAAAATTTCGAGAGGAATTTTGAAATGATGAGGAATTCGATGCTGAAAATGGAAACAGAAAGAAGTGAGATGGAAAATGTGGTTGACTTGTTGAGAAAGGAAATGGGGAAGTCGGTGGAGGAACTAAAAGTTTTGAGGAGGCTTAAGGATGAAAAGGAATTGATTGTAGGAAATTTGGAAAAGGAATTAGAGGTTTTGAAATCAGAGTGTGATGAAATGAACCATTCGTTGTCTCAGGATGAATTTGAAAAAGAGAAATTGAGGAAACAAGTTTTTCAATTAAGGGGTGAATTGAAGAAGAAGGAGGAAGCTTTGAGTAGTTTAGAGAAAAAGCTCAAGGATGGAACAAAAATAAGTTCAAAAAATAATAATAAATGTGCTCCTCCTCCTCGTGCCACTAAAGAAGTTGCGAATCTGAAGGACAAAATAAAGCTGCTCGAGGTAATTGCATCGCTATGTAGAATTTTAGCATGAAGGCTTGGCATAGTGTTTAAACTTTTCAAATACTGGTATCGCCTTCGATCATTTTACCTTCGTGGAAAAATGATGGGTCTTTTGTTCTGTATATTCTGTAATGATATATATTTGGTGTGATGCCAGGGTCAAATTAAGCTTAAGGAACTTGCTTTGGAGAACTCTACGAATAAGTTTCTGGAGAAGGAGAAAGATCTTCACCTTATAATTGAAGGGTTAGAGACAAGATTGGAAGAACTCAATCATAATACTGCCAGTTTTTGCGAGCACGATAATGTAAAGGTAAGCATATCTTAGCAACTCCGTGACATAATGTTTCGCTGACTAAGAATCTCGTTCCTAGTTACTAATTGAACCTGTCAATAATGCAGTTCCTTCACCTTATTGTCAAAAGTGGACATTACTTGTTTGCTTGGCTACTCTCGTCTTGAACTTAAGGCAAAAGTAGAACTCATTTGGAACCCATCAAACTTTAAGCATAGCATAGCAGGACTCTTTTCTTAGTGAACATTTACTTTTCTTTTGGTAGTATATTGCTCCTTTTCTTTTTCACTAATCAGTTATTTGGCTATGTTGTCACTTGCAGATGGTTAAAGATTCTAAGGAAGTTATTTCTAATGGTAGCATGCTGAACGAAAACGGGGTTGTGACATCTGTAATAGTAAGGTAACATTCGTTGGATACGAAATATAAAATACCCCAACAATAAAACAAAACTAGGATTATGTCTTAAACTTTCTTTTTTTCGGTAAGTCAACGTCGTAAAATATAGATGAACTGAGTTACGTGTGTTTTCACATAATATCTGCAGAAGTACTGAAATATCCCCGGAAAGGAGCCTCGATGGATTATGCAACGAAATGGAACTTTTGAGGGAGAGGAACAAAGCAATGGAAGGTGAATTAAAAGAAATGCAAGAGAGATATTCGGAGATAAGTCTTAAATTTGCGGAGGTGGAAGGTGAAAGGCAACAGCTCGTAATGACTGTTCGCAATCTCAAAAATGTCAAAAGGAGCTAATAAAATCTGTGTGAAGTTATGCTTGGTAATAATCCTGTCACGGGTTATGGTATGTAAATTGGAAGCACTGAATTTTTTTTAGTTCTTTCGAATATAGTTTATTCCACTGATTCTGTTTAGATTACAAGAAAAGAAAATATGGCCCAAGTGTCTTGGTGTCTAATCAAAGGGTTTTTTTTTTTAATCGAAATGTTGTGATTTTTTGAGTTGTAAAAACACAAGTTTCTATAGATTGTGTACATTTTTCAGTTTCTGTTTCTCTAGAAATATAAGTTGCATTTTGATTTAAAGATTTTAAATAAATATAAGGGTGAAAATTACAGTACTAAAATGGGTTTAGGATCCAGATTAGCTGTAATGTCTGTGCTGATATCTCCAGGGTGTCTATAATCGTATACTGAGAGATACGATCTAAGGGATTTTGCAATGTTCACAACTTATAACTATATTCATTTGCTTATGTATATCTATTCCAACTAAGCAAGATACATGGATTCAAGTTCCAATTATGCATTCAACTGATTCTTGTTTGAGATGAAATTTTATTAATCAGCTCAAAAGTGAAAATAAAAGGGTTGGAAAAATGTTTATGTGAGCGCATTTCAGATAAATAAACCGCGTTGGAACAAAATTCAATTCATCTGCTAAAAAAATCTGAGTCTTTTTGAACAAAATAACAAAAAAAATCAGCTTAAAAATAAAAATGTTGGACTTAAAAACCGAAGTCCACATATTTACAGATATCGAAACACTGGTAATCCTTTAACAAAAAGAGAACATCGGAAAGAACTTTTTCAAGAAGGCCTTGTAAATCGAATTAGTATTTGTCCCGATCAAAAGGCACTCGCCTTTTGCATTTTGTGTCTCGATACGGCCAGAAAAGTTCCGTATCATCTCTATACGACTTCATCCGCTCTATCCAAAATTTTCCCGATGTTCAATTTCTATCCTCAAATTTTCTTGCTTATCAATCCATAAAATGTAACAAGAGCTATTATTAGAGATTGATCAACATTGGGCTCTACCACAAGGCTTAACACATCATTTCCTAAAACAACTCCTGAAGATTGCTTCTGCTTTATCTGTGAAATGACAACATAAACAAATTGGTATCAAACCAAACCAAAATCAAAATCAATTAATGATAAAAAAAAAAAAAAAACATAATTGACTCTTTTCAAGCTTTGAATTTAGATATTTTGAAATTTAACCTTCAACATATTGGCTTTTGCTTACCTCTGCTACGATTCTTTGCTCGTTGTCGACTATCTTGAAAGATCGCTTACTAGCGTTCTCTCCTTCGATTTTGTAAATTTTTTCTTGAGCTTCCTTTAATCCCAATATAGCTTGATAAGTTAAATTCCCTTTCGAAGTTGAGCTTTTCTTTTTTACTGCAAACCATGGCTTCTCATCTTTCATTTGAGGACCATCACTTTTGTAACCATTCCAACACCCAAACAACTGAAATTTCTGCAAAAAATAAAAATCCCAAAATAAAATTAAATCATCTCATAACATAAGTAATTCAATAATTAGTCGAAACTTATTCATGAGCATATTTGTTGCACAATAAGTTGTACCTTTCGTAGAATAGAGCACACAACATTTCCTTGAAGATCCATGAGATAAATTTCATCACCCGATTTGTTGTCGTAATTATCTACACGATATATAATTTTACCAACCGAGTTATAAACCGTGCACCCATTCCCGTTTAGTACGAGCGACTTTAACCATATTGTAAACGTCTCTTTCTCCAGAGAACAATAAGAAGAAGAAGAAGAGGTGGAGGTTTGAGGATATATTTTAGCCATCATAGAGCAAATTTAGAAACTCGTGTTTGTAGAAAGTAGATAGCTATACGATGTGTTTATATACTCTTCAAAAATTTAAGGGTCCCCTTTGATTTAATTTATTGGGTTGTTCATAGCCTTTTTACGAGACTAATCACGTTGATAACATGTCTATATATATATATATATATGAGTTAGATTTTACATATACAACTACATAGAAATTTTTACATGGTATCATACAGATGTTGCCACGTAAGAGACTTAGTATTAATATATAGAAAAAAGGAATAATACAAATTAAAATAACCACTTTCTCTCTTACGTGTCAACATATGTACGGTAATATATAGAAAATTTCTACATTCATATATATATATATATACACACATACACATACATGAAGGGGAAAGATTAATTCATTTTATATTTGAGGTCAACTTAATTTTGCAAATGTTAAATTACAATAACAGTCCCTGACGTTTTGTATGACTTTCTGTTAGGTTCTCTTAGTGTTAATTACAACAAGTTAAGTCCCTTAAATATGAATAAGCTACAGAATTGATCCCTTAAATAAGAGAGACGTGACTTAATTGTCGATGGATTATTATTTGTTGACAATTCCTTAATACTTTAACAGTAATTAGGGTGACGAAAGTCCAGATTATGGACAAATTCCAATTCATTCTTAAAACAAATTATATTTTTATTATTAGCCTAATAGCCTCTTTAGTTATAAAAAAACTTTCCATTTGGTGGTTGTTATTTCAATTATAACAATTAATAATGAACTTCGAAAAACGACTGAATAGTCTTTGTTATGGACACAATCATTTTCATTCACTCAAGAACCGCTCGTTCGATTATTTGTGGAAGATTTAGTGTTTTTTTCTTTATCATGTAATCTTTTAATTTTAATTACGATGATAAAGATAGCATTTGTTTCCTTTTAGCGAACACGAGGACTATTGGTGCCATAAAAAGAAATACAAGGACTAAAGTTGGTAGAGTAGGAAGATTAACTTTTTTGTTTAAAAAATTATATTATGCATGAGTTGGACATGACATTATCATTTTTTGGCATTTAACTTAATTGAGAATTAATTTTTTTTTTCTCGCTTCATTAAGACGATAAGATCTTGTTATTTATATAGCTAATTCGCGTGGTTATTTTTAATTATCAGCAAAAAATATTGATTTGAAAAGCGTGGGCTGCTTATTATTATCTAATTTTTGTATCATTATGGTCTACATTATTTGGACAAGATTCGTATCCTTAAAATATTGACGGTATTATTTGTTTGTATCTCAAAGAAGATAATGTAATTAAGGCAATATAATTACCAAAGAAATTAAATACACAAAAACTAGCACCTTCCGAACAAGATCGTTCAGACTTAAAATGGTGACCATTCGGACCATCACCATTGTAGTGTTTTTTCATGACCAACTTCGGGACGAATTTGCACTTAAACACTCTAAACACATCTAATTATATTTACAACCACAAACACAATAATTATTAAGCATATTAGATTTTTTTTTTTTCCTATTATATAAGTTAAGAAAGATTTTATTTGATATAGAGAATAGTTTGGAGTTTATTAACTATTCAGAATTTGACTAGTACTTTGATTGTTTCCTATTTCTCTATCATGAGGGGTCTTTCATAGTGGAATAACACCGTATTGTTATTTTCTCTATAATTCAATTCTTAACATAATTTTTTTTAATCAAATAGGAAAGAAATGTTTCTTGGAAAATATGCTCGAGAAAGGAAATGGGGTTGCCCGGCAGAGGTGTTGGGCAACTCGTGCCTACGCAGATTAAATAATTTTTGTTCATTTAATATTTTTTTGAAAATGTATATATTTAATGTCAACCGCTGATTTAGACCAGCAGCCCGGTTGTGCCGGGTGGAAGCTTCCCAACGTGCCTGGCAGGCTACGTGTCTCCATCCCTCGAGAATTATTCTAGAGGTTATAACGGGACGTGTGGAAAAAGAAGAACACATATAAATCAACATGCTTGTTCAAATTAGAAAATATCTAAAGTCCAATTTGGTGGTGTTGCCATGGGAGTAAACATATGGGAGCGGAATAAAATGGTTCCAAAATATAAATGTTGTAGTTATTCAAGTTCCAGAATTTTAGTGGGACCATGAGATGGTACATTAATTGGGACAAAATTGAAAAATTAGGCTCCAAAATTAGAGAATTATAATGGCAAATTAGAATTTGTAGCTTCATATATATGCTAAAATGGAGAGCTTTATTTGGTTACGAAATTTTTATTTAAGTGGCCAGATCCTTTACTCAGAAAATCATTATTATTGATCAGATATTCAAGATTTTTTCATAATAATTTTCGTTATTTTAATTAATTACAACTAATTAATTATATTTATCGAAATTTTTTCATCAAGTACAAAACTAATTACAATGTCAAACCAACTGCCCTATTTATTCTAGAATTTGTCTCCTTGAATATTAGTTTTATACCGCTTTTTATTCTGAAATCAATGACTACTGTGTGAATGACAACTAATAAATTTAACTAAAACAAATATATCTATTATTCAAAATGAGAACTCAATTCAGCCCAAGAAATGTGACTTCTTAATTTATTTTTTTGTATGTATTACATATAACTACTTTCTCATCAGAATAATAATTATAAGTAATGCTTATAAACATTTTATACAAAATATTTCCTATAAGATTGGTGGCATAAGTTTATTAACTCGTTTAGAAATCATGAGTAGTTGATCATTATCAAATATTAAATGCCAAAATTTAACTACCATCTCATTGTAATTTTATTTTTACTCTTTTCAATATGAATTTTCTCGTTGAAATTCTTTTCAAAAAATTGTGTCATGAGTGACCTTAGGGTTTAGGCCACAATTATAAAGATTTAGTGTAGGTCACACTAGGGAAAATTAATTAACCCAATCGACAATGTTATGATTTATAGTAATCAAACATTTACGCTTGTTCTCAAACCATAATTGGAAAAAAAAAATAAATGTGAACCCAATGTAAAAATACAGTAATCAATTACAAGCAAAAAAATAATAATATGTTAAAAAATTTAACATTAGCAAATTTTCTCCAAATCAAGAGTAAAAAACCTACGAGGTTACACATCTACAAAATCAATTTACTAATCAATAAAGAGAATACAATCAAAATCATCTCGTGTATATGCGAGTGATATCAATATAAAACCACAAAATAAATAGGGAAGAATACTCAAACAAGAACCTTAATACCCAATAGAGAATGCTAAAAGTAAAAGTTAATTATCTAATCACCAAAGATCTATACAGCCAATTCCCAAGAATAAAACTTTATCTCTTCAAGTTCTTGTTATAAAATTTTTCAAAATATTTTTTCTATTTTAGTAAAATTAATCACTCAAAATACTTATATTTTTGTGTAAAATATAAACCGCAAAGTGATATAAAAATCTTCATCGCAGCACACATCTAAAGCTGCAGCTGCGACCAAGTATTTCAAACTTTGATTTTAAAATTAATAGTACCGATGCCATAGATAAGGACCGGCCATAAGCAGGGCATCCCTGGGTCCCAAGAAAATAAGGGTTAAAACAAACCATTTCATGAAATTCCACAATGGTCCCTTAAGTTTTCACCTAACAAATAAAGTGCAATATTAAATTCAATTTACCACAAAACAAATCGTATTTAAGAAATTTTACAAAAATTACTATATTTTGAGAATAAATTATTGCAATTCACGTACAAATTACTATAAATATTTTTAATTTAATTTTTATTAAAATTAATATAGTAAATTGTCCTCAGTTCATAGTAATTTTATCCTTAAAACACAGTAATTCCGTTCAAAAATTTCTTGTATATTTCAAGAAAGAAAAATCTTGTATCGAGAGCAGATCCATGTTCATGAGCTCTCTCAAGGGCAATCTTTGGGGCTTGTATTGGCAACACCTTAAGTCAAACCCATAGTTACCGAAATAGAAAGTGAAAACGGAAAACGAAACAATAAACGAAAATGAGAAATATAGTTTAAAAATATAGGAGAAATGAGAAAATAGTAATATGATTGTAAAATTTCTTAAATACGATTATAAATCATGTGAGACCCGTAGAAAAAACATATGTGGTTATTAGATCTAGTATTAAAAAATATTTTTAAAATTTATAAATACCAATTATAGTTAAATTTCTATATTTATATTTGATATTTTTTATAAACATATTATTCATAATTTAAAAAAATGTACAATTTTTTTTATTTTATTTTAGTATAGCAATGTTAAAAATATTATATTTTATTATATTTTTATTGATTTTTTATTTAATTTTATATGAACATGTACTCGCCAAGCTTCCTAAAAAATTCCAAGAATTTTTTATTAAGTTTACCAATAATATCTGTAATGTTTATTAGTCGTTACATCGTTACCCATGTATTTTCTATATATTTGCGAGACTTTTTTTATGAGTTTCTCTTAACAAATTTTCGGCATTTCATCTCGATACCAAAAATAGCCAAATGGCGGATAACAATAGTCAAACCTATTAAGTTTTTTACATGTTCCAATGGGTATGAGCCCATTCTGCTACAATGACAGTAAACATTGTACCTGAGTCGTGAGCCAGATTCACCCGCAAAGTCAAGTCATGGATAAATATTTTTGGTGAAATATAACAATCATAGACATGCAAGTTACAGTCTTGGGAAAATTTTTGTTTTATAAGGATTAGAAGGGGAAATGACTAATGCATAGATATGAAAACTCGTGCAATCATAGCTTTCACATAATTATTTTACAGTAATCGGTAATGATTTATGTATCAATATTCACTTACAAAAAATTACAAACTCTTGTAGTACATGACATCAGTTTCTGCGTTGATTTTTTTCTTAAAAAAATATTAAAATGTACAGAACGTACATGATTATCAAGTGATTACTAAATACTTAATAGTAACCAGTTGCTTATTTGATACCCTCCAGAAATTGTTCAACACCCACAATAAAAGATTTATTTATTTTTATCTGGGTTGGGTGATAGATACATAATTGATTGATTCCCAGAAGATAATTTGAAATTTATTTATTCTTTTGATGGTTTATAAAATGTTGTTGAAAGCGTGAGTGAGAAATGTTCATATTATAAAATATTTTAAAACGCTAAGAATAATATTTTAAAATATTTTGACATTACTATAAAGATAAATGCCTGCTTATTTTGGAAATTAATTTCAACTTTGTGAAATTGGTTTCGACTTTGTAAAAGTAAAAATTTTGTTGAAATTTTATTTTATTTTTATTCATAACATACTTTCATTAATGTTATATGCTATAATCTATTAGTTGTCTTTTTAAATTTAAAAAAATAAATTGTGTAAGTTGCTAATAGTCATTAGATGTGGTGCCAATAGTAATTTGAATTAAAAATTACACGGAGTGTCGAAAGTAAAATAATGAGTGCCAATAGAATTACCCTTAATAACCCATGTTTATTGTTTGGATAAATTACACTTTGCCCCTATGAGGTTTTTGAATATTTCAGAATACTGCCTGAGGTATCTAAACTTACACTTTGCCCCCTAGTCATAGTACAAGTTTGAATTTTTTGTGGAAAGATCATTCTAACCCTAACTATTATTTAATTAATTTTGAAGCTTATAGTTGTAAAAATTATAGAAACACCATACTGTAGAATTTATTTATATATATAATAAAATAATTTATTTTTAAGAAGTAAAAAAAAAATAGAGATTGGTTGCTACATAAGGGGTATTTTTGTAATTTTATCGATAATTTATGAACCTAAATCTGACTTTGACTTTGTTTCCTTTGGAGGCAAATTGCAATCAACGTATAAATCTCATGGGAGATAGTATAATTTCAGAAACCTTTAGAGGTAGTATAAAATTATCAAAAACCCCAGGGGGCAAAGTGTAATTTACCCTCGTTTTGGTGATAACGCCATGGCCCAGATAAAGAGGAACGTGGCCGCATCTTCGTTGATTTCTTTCGGTCCTGCTTTGTAATTTTAGATTATTTTGTTACTTATATTTTGCAAAAAAATATAAGTATTTTAGATGATTAATTATATTAAAATAAAGGAGAATATTTTGATAGTTTTTATAGTAAGAGTTTGTGGAGATAAATATATATTTTTGGGAATCGACCGTAAAGATTTTTGGTGATTGTGGAATTAACAGTTGTTTCTTTGGGTTCTTCGTTGGGCAACAAAATTCGTATTTAGATATTTCTTATTACTTTATTTGTGGTTTTATTTTTGTATCTATTTGAAATTGATATTACTCGCATATACACGGAGTGATTTTGACTATATTCTCTATATTATTTAGTGAATTAATTTAGTGGATATGCAACCCCGTGTCTTTTTTACTCTCTGATTTGGAGGAATTTTTTCACTTTATATCGTTGTGTTGGTTGTATTTTTTATTTTATTTTATTTTAGTTATTGTTTACTAGATCTTGCCAGGTTTATATATAATACGGGAACGACCTTATCGAGTTTAATTGTTCTACTGTGTATTACTCGACAATAGTATCTGCATTTGAGTTCCCAATATTAATGTCTCGATAGAGTATAGGTGCAGTTTTGCTTCAGTACAAAGATAAATGGTGCCATTGGCATAATGCAAATGTTAATCTTACGATAAACTTTATGATCGTAGTTTCATCATAATGAGCCATTTTACTATATTTCCTACTAATGGAGAAAGGAACCACTAAACCAAATGTTCGAGTTCGACGCAATCTTTTTGGCCTTGTTTGTTGAGCAAGATTGAAATAGAACAAAGCGCGTTCTATATTTTAGAAATTCTTGTAAGTAACAAAAAGCATTCCTACCAAGCAAGCCCTTGTTATTCACAATTTCATTTTTCATCTTCTTACGGTTTTAAGTTGTTATTGTACTTCAATAAACTAGAACCCACACACATTATTTCTTACCAAATATAGATATTTAGATTGATCTCCATTGATATTCAAATTAATGTAAAGATTGGGATTCAATATTTTCCTTTCTTATCTCAATAATTGTATTCATTATATATGGTGAAATACAATAAATACTTCAATGGTGAAATACAATAAATACTTTTATCTCTACTCCTTTTTATCTCTTTACTCAATACTCAATATGGTATCAAAGCATCATCAAGGGCCTGACCAAATCCAGAGATTTTTCTCTTCCCTTTCTGCTCCACATTGGCGGTGTAAATGGCCGCTCCCCCATCCCCACCAAAAACTGGCATGGACGGAACCAACACTACCATGACCGTCCCCGCTATACAAGAAACTGCGACACAAAAAGTTTACAAATTAATCATAGACATAGCCTCACCATATTTCATCCATTCTACGGATCATTATCGTCTAGCTTTGATAGACACACTGCTCACCGGTGACAACTACTGATCCTGAAGACAAGAAATACATCGAGCTCTTGCAGTAAAGTACAAATTTGGCTTCGTTGACAAGTCAATTGGTTTACCAGAAGATCTGGACGTAAGGGACCTATAGAGTAGATGCAATATTAGGGAGTTGTGTTGGCTTACAAACAACATCAACAAATCACTCGCCTGGAGCCTTACATCCTACGACACGCCTGCTAAACTCTGGACCGGATCAGAATCACGGTTTAAAAAGGGAGACAAAGTATAGAAATTCCGACTTCGCTGCTGAATAACGAATACTCAACAAAGTGGTAAAGCCATCACAATATATTACAATGATATGAAAAACTCATGGGAAGAACTCGACTCGATTCGAACCATCCGTACTTTGCAAGACCTTGAAGTTGAAATCATGGAAGACCGAGTTTTTGAGTTGCTCATGAGGTAAGATGATTCCTACAACCAAGTAAGGAGCCAAATATTAGCCACTGATCTATTTTCGTCGTTGGCTTGGGTATTTCAGCTACTAAAGGAAGAAGAAGAGCATAGAGCCATTTATACGGCACCAACACATGAATACTTCGCCATGGCCTCTTGGAAACTACAAGTGGCCAGAAAAGAGCCAAATGCTAACTGCACTCATTGCAATCGAAAGGAACACAACTAGAAAAATTGCTTCAAATTGACTGGATATCCGAGCGAAAATGGAACCTAGATGAGTAACTCATAGGGAAATTGACAACCAGGAGGATCCAAGAATCGACAACCGGTAACCCATGCGGCAGCACGGGCATTGGCTGGCCTATCGCCACTGCTCGTGCCCATTCCCAGAGTCGCTGTAGTACACCACCCAACGGGCAACACCACTGCCCCCTCTCCGTGGATCACTGTTGCATCCATGGGATCTACACAGTTCGCCACTACTAACCCACATCTGGTCCAGGTGCTGTCGAGCTAGTTGCCATGGGGTTCATGTTAACCCATAGCGGCCCCAGCACAAGTCACGACCCACTCAGTCTTCTCACTTATCCCCAAATGAACAACAATTGTTCAATAATTGGG
>MKEJ01033009.1:0-13811 GCA_001753735.1 Embelia ribes
TGCCATGATCATAAGCCCCGAATCTGCTACCTTGAAGGGCATGTATTCGCTAAATATAGAATCCTGACTCGGAGTTATCAGTTGCTCATAAGAGCTAGCACATATGCTCCTCCTATAGAACTGACACAGATATATGTAATGCCGGGACTGTCAGTTCGCTCATAAGAGGTACTACGAATGTTCTTCCTACAAAGCCGACACATATAGATGAGGCATCGATCATAGGCCTGACTCAAAGCTGTCAGGTTGCTTATAAGAGCTACTACGAATGCTCTTCCTACAAAGACATATAGATGCAACGTCGATCATAGGCCCGAATTTGAGCTGTCAGGTCGCTCCCCCGAAGGGTATACATCCACCAAATATATGAAACCTCGATTTCGAATAATATGCACTTAACATTCCCTAAATTTAAGTGCCTGAATAAATATAATTAAATTCGAAATAAGTGATCTTTCAAATCATTATTTATGTTCGAAAACTACTCGAGTTAATAATACTTTTTCAAATTCAAAATATTGTCCCATTTTCAGAAAAAATGAATATTCTCATTTCCAAGCAAACCCAAAATCCTCCTTAAGCTTTGAAAATAAAATTTTTTCGAAAAGTCTCATTTCTTGTCAAAAATTTACAAATTAAACTTTTCTAGCCCCGAAAAATAGATTTCAATCTCATAAATTCTTACTGCTTAAAATTCATCATCCTCGACATCAAATTTCCTCTATCTAAAATCACATTTTGAAAACCCCAAAATTCACATTTTTCCAAACTCATTTATCCTCTGAAAATATTTATACTCAAAATATATATATATATATATATATATATCATAATATACATATATATGTCATAAATGACCAAGTTACAAAGTCTACGAATACTCTCCCAATAATTGACTACGAACTGAGCTCTACATAATATCTTCCGATAATATACAATAATTAGTAACAAGGTTTACATGTCCCATATGTAAATATTATAGTATATACTATGAATAATATAAACAATAATATTCTACATCTTGAAGTACTCTGTTACGGATACGCATCGAATCCACCTCGAATATACTTCGAATCTGCATTGAATGTGCCTCAAATCTGCTTCAAAATCGCCTCAAGTCCACCACGAATATACATACAAAAGCTATTCCGTAAGTAGGCTTATGTTTCTATGAATGAAAAGGCCATAAGTATAAGTATACTAATATAAGTAACCAATTCCTCGAATGGTTACATTTCTAACTCATCATGCTTCGACAATACATACTCCGAATATATATATATATATATATATAATTTTTTTTTCTTCTCAATATATATGTGTGTGTGTGCGCGCGCCACCGAAATATATGATACTCATAAGTACCATTTTTGCAACCCGAAATAGATTAGCACTTATGAAAATCACATTTTTATACATAAGGCCAAACTCTGAAAATAATAGCATGTCACATATGTTGATATATATACAGAGACTCAGATTATATTAAAGCTCTGAATTTGCCCATACTTCAGTAGGCATCCAAAAGTGTTATTTAAGCACCTCTTATGCAATTCCCGAATGTATTCACTTCGAATGTGTACAATATTATACTCCTCATTAGTGTTTGGAACCTCCAAACAATCGCTAAACTTCAATCCGACAAACTTCCATTGAAACTTTCTCCGAAAGACTCGAACAATGTACTTCGAATCTAATCAAACCTATGTACAAAAGAAGGAGGTTTGATTGCTTAATATGTTTATGAATGATTCCCAAAAGACACGAACCAATCGAAGTTGAACAAATAATAAAAAAAATACTGAGAAGGGCTCGGACTGGTCCCCAACTTCTTAGGCAGGTCCAAGAAGTGAACAAAGAAACAGAGCAATCCCAGTGCAACCTTGGACTGCTCTAAGACTTTCTCAGACTGGTAGGAGGTTTTCACAACTTTTCCAGGGGAGTCTTGGATCGGTCCAAGCTCCATTGGACCCTTCCAAGCTCACCCGAATCCAAATTTTATCCAAGAAGACCTTCATTTGCGATCGTAGAAAATCCCAAAAAGTCTAATTCAAAGTTATATAAATTTACGTAAAAGCTCGTACCTTGAAAAATGAAAAACAAAATCTCGAGATCATTCCTAGATCAAAACTCGATTATTCTTTCACTTCAACCACGATTTGAAACAACAAACAATTTCGAATCGACACAAACCTAGAGAAAAAAATGATCCCCACGATATCAAGAACGAGTTCGACAAATTTATTTCGACGTACCATAATGATACAAAAATCGAGACAATAAAAATGAACGATAGAGAAGACAAGACTTACCTAGAATCGAAAGTCTCGCTTCAAATATCGTGAATATCAACTTTGGTTTGATAAACGATCACCCGAGATCGATGAAAGAGAGGCGTAAAGATTTGAAGTTATTTTCACCTCAACGTCTCCCTTTATTTCTCTCCATATCCGATCAAAGAAGGTGAATGTGAACAATGACCAAGAGTCATGTTACACTTCTACTTATCATACAATGCACATATTTACTAATACAGTGTTACGCTACGAAATAATTATACGAGCCATAATAATTTACAATATGAAATAAATAATATTATTAAATTTCATTTAACAATATTATTTATTAAGCGAAAAACTTACTCAAATTTTTTTGCGAATTTCTGAAATGCTACAATACATGATAGTAATAGACTGAAAAATATATGGTAACTAATATTTGCTCAGTTTATAAAAATATAGATTTGACAAATCCTTTTAAAAAAAGATACTTCGCTTTGTATATCACTGTATTTAGAAGGGTTCAGCATGTTCTTTTTAACAACACTTCAAAATGAAGTAGAGTTCTGACAAATGTTATCAAACTAAAAATAGAGAAATTTTAATTTTCAATTCATATGGAGCCCGTAATCATTTTTTTTAATTATCCATGAAATCTTCAAATGGAAGAGTTATTCACTATGGCCCCAACTACTCTTGAGAATTTGAATAAGTCATGTTCATGACTTGTTTTTACTCAGAAATTCAAGATATATATCTTAACAAATTTATAAAAATTTTCACAGAGTCCAACAATATTTTATGGTAGAGACTCGTGCTGATAACATGTTATGAATCATGCCAGAAAACAAATATACTAATCTGCAAAAAAATAAAATAAGAGACCAAGATTTACATGGTTCAACGTCAAGTTAAAAAAATTTAACTTAGGCTTAATACACGAAGCTAATATCAGTGTATACTTTTATTTATATAAAAAGATGGAATACAACATGATACAACATGTTAAATAAAACTGAAAATATGGATCAAACTGGATCAATTCTCACTCTTCTTTTCCCTCATTCCTAATCTCTCTATGCAATTTCTCTAAGCACTTTCTTTTGTGTTTTGTGCGCTTCCAAGCACTTTGGCACATCTTCATTCTTCTTCTTCCCCAAAGTCCCATTTTATACTGAAACGTAAGAGTTAAAGTCAATAGTGGTGGAACATACTTACATAGTACATAGTATTTATATTTAATGATTGAATTACATAATTGCATCAGTTACAGTAAAATATCACATCCATGAATATTTAATAACAATAATCATATAATTGACAAATTTGTTAGTTCGTGTGATGCGAAGATTCTTTGAATTTAATATGAATGTATCACTATAGTGGATAAGCTAGAGGTACAAGTCATCAAGATACATATAATTATAGAGAGATTCAAATGATGATTAGCCTAATTGTTCAAACCTAATTAAGATTTCATATGAAATTAGACCAACCATTGTATTAGAACATTATTGTACCGTTATCTAAGAATCATTGAAATGATGGATAACAGTTCTCATCCTCAATTTTACTATTTATTAGTGACGCGTTTGTCCTTGATGAAAAATTATATAATTTAAAATATGGAAGATAACGCCTTCGTACTAATTACTTGTCAATATGCTTGATTAAAATTTGAGCAAACCTATAAAAAGATATTTTTTGATTGGAGATGAAAAAATATAATTTTTTAATCATGCTTAGAAGTATTGAATGTGTTTTTGGTGTAATGTGAAAAAGAAAAAACATTGTATGGAGGGCCATGATGTGATTGTGTAAAAATATATATTTTTTTTTCAAAATAGTACCAAAAATTTATTTGTCTAAAAGTATTTTTTTTGTGCATTTTTTAAGTAAAATGAATCATTCAAGCAAGGCAACCAAACAACTTAATTTATTTTTAAGAAGAAGTATAAAAAGAATATGAAAAATAATGGCAACCAAACATGTCCATTAACTACAAACTATTAAATGTTAATAGTTGCAAGTAGCATTGAATGAAAATTGAGAACACATACAGACAAGGATGGATTTAAAAAAATAAAAAAAAATGGGGCATGTTACCAAATATTTTGTGAATAAAAAATATCTATTTTAACTTTTGCACCGACTTTCTCTTCTGTTCTTACTTATTTTTGAACTATAAATTTAATATTTTTACGTTCTTATTTCCGTTTTCACTTTCACTCTCATTCTCACTTTCACTTCCAATCTCGCTACACGACCTTTGTGTGCATGCAGGCTCCAATTTACTGACAATAAAAGGATTTCCTCAGCGGTAGGGCGGTGCATATATTCTTAATTCAAATATATTGCTGTCATATATTCTCCATGTTACGTTTATTTTGTATATATATGTATATATATATATATATATATATATATACTTAGGCCATTGAAAATTTGAAATTTGCAATATATTATATGAAGAAAAACAACTCAACGGACATGTCAAGTTACAGAAGACTAATCGTTATTTGACAGTGATGTAGCGATTAGTGCCGTGTTTGGTTCCTAATTCATTAAAAACAAAAATGTAAAATTCATTAAAAAAATAATAAAAAAGGAAAAAATAAAAAATCATGCTTTCAACTCCATGTTGTCTATCCATGTAATCATAATTATTTATCACTAGATGGACAATTTCCTTTATTTTGTTGTAATTTTTAAGTAAATAAATCAACTTATTTTTGTATAAAAAAAATAATAGATATATCAAGGTTAAAATTTTCAGCTTATTCAAGCTAAAACATTAAATACGCTCAGCTTAAAAGCTTAACGGTCAAATGTTATCTATTTTTTAAATAAAAAAATTAAGAATACAAATTTTATAAGCTGAACCAAACAAATTCTTCTTCATTAAGATTTATCACTAGATAACATAAGCGACATTTGGGCTTAAGCTGTGGCCCATTAACTTCTAGGCTTTGTTACTAATTTAACAAAATGTTTATTTCTTTTACAAATAAAAATAAATAAATTTCTTCAAAGTGGATATTTTAGTCACAAGCTAATAGCGTTGGCTTACTTGCAGAGTTTTAGCAAATAAACTAATATTTTTCAGATTTACAAAAAAGATGGTTGTAGCTTTTTTAGATTAAATTAGTAAAATATTAACTTTTAATACAAGTACTCAAATCTATTATTACTTTTAAGAAAAAAATAATTACAAAAACTTAATCAAACAAGACAGACATAGGTAGTGATCGCCACAAGTCGAGCTGAGCTGAACATTAGATTGTTCAATCTTGGTTTAGTCTATAAAACTTTTGGCTTGAACCTAGTTTTTATTGAGCAGAATTGAAACATATCGCAAGTAACTTACAAGCAACCCTATTCGTAGTCAACATTTGCTCATTTTTCATTTTGTATTTAACTTTTCGTCTACTCCTATTTAAAATTTTACAGAAGAATAATTTAATTGGAATGTGTTGAATAGGAATAATATATTAAATAATTTGGGAATGAATAAAATTAGAAAACTTGAGAACAATAAGGGCAAATTACAATTTGCCCCATGAGATAACTGATCATTTAATTTACCCCTAGCTTCTTAAAATTATGTTTACCTTAAAAATACTATGGCCTAATTAGAAAATCATGGCCTAATTTTGGGATTGCTAAAATTTATTTATTAAATACTAAAATTATAAAATTATAATAGTTTTCAGAATCACTTTTAAAAAAATAATTTTGAGAAATAAAATTTTAAAATTACGAAAAAATTATATATATCTAACTTAAAATAAGTCAAGGTTTGATTACACATTTTAAACAAAAAAGTCAATTTACTTATGTATAAAAAAAAATTATATATATACAACTTAAAATTTTTAATTTTTTGAAATTAAAATAACAAATAAGTTTAATTCAAAATTTTACAACCAAATACTATCTAATTATTTATTATTTTAGTGACCAATAATTGCCCAACTCTCAATCACATGATTTATTTTTGCATCTAACCTAACCCCGTAAAGCACAAGATGATTAGTTAGGGAGAGAGGCAGCGAGCAGAGAGAGAGAGAGAGAGATCTGTTCTGATCTGATCTAATTTGAAGCTCAATTTTATCGGAAAAATAAGTAAATAAAATAAAGAAAGTGAGAGAGAGAGAGAGAGAGAGAGATGTCGACGTTCAGTGGAGACGAAACAGCTCCGTTCTTCGGCTTCCTCGGAGCCGCTGCTGCCCTCGTCTTCTCCTGTAAATCTCTCTTTTTCATATATATATATATATATATGTATGTATCGTATTTTAATTCATTTCATTTGGTTTACAAATTGGAAGATCAAACAAGTTTGTTGTGAATAGTTACTTGATTCACAATTCAATAGCATTTAAGATATTATTATTATTATTATTATTATTATTATGAGTAACAATATATGCACCGAAAACTGGCACTAAAAACTTGTAGCGAATTGTAATGTATGCTTAATAATTAGCCGCATCATCACACTCTCTCTTTCATCCGAGTGATGTGATGAATTATTAACTACACATTTGCAATTCAGTACAAGTTTTTGGTACAAATTTTCGGTACATATATCGTTACTCTTATTATTACTATGGATACTCTAGTGCGTATAAAGCTTCTCCATTTCTAGGTCCTGCAATGGTGTGATATTACGGCACCCTTACGAACCCGAACCTCAGGTCACCATAGAGGCGTGCATGGCCTAACCCAAAGAAATATCTAAGTTAGGGCTTTAAACACCATCAATATCAATTTAGGGGAGGCAACATGAGCAACTATGATATTAAGATTGCATGAAAAAAAGATAAACCACCGCCTGGAAATTCCATAGCATTTAAGATCATGCATAAAAAAGAATTTGGTTGCTCTCAGTATATGATATCCCTTTGAGATAATGATGTGCATAGACTGGATAGATACATATTTGGTTAGATTAAAAATAGAATCAATCTAACCACATAGATCGTTTACGGTTTCAGGACATGATTGTTAGCATGTATATCATTTTCCTTTCTCTTTTACATCAATTGTTGACTTTGTTTCCATGGCGAATGAAGCGCGATCAATTAGGATTAGATTGGCATGTTCCTGTTCAGCTCCAGCTTTGCATGAGAGCTATGACATTACTTTCCTGTTTGCAGTAGTTTTTTATTTGAATGGTACTAATTGGAGATGAATATACGAGTATTTGGATTTCTTCAATTTCTTCGGGCTGATTTTATACCACAAATCCTACTTTGATCCTTCATACTTCATTTGTCGCAGTCATTCCTTTTAACTTTTTTCCCAATCTTTCACATTGTGGTCATTTCTTTACATTGTCATCATACAGTCATATGTGTTCAAAAATACCTTTAAGTTCTTTTATATGGGTCAAACTACCAACCAGGAGAGTTAGGACTTGATTCTGTTGTACGCTCATAATCTTGTTGGCATTTTATTGATTCAAGGGGACATAAATCACCCTTAAGAAGTGCCGCAAAAACTGCAGAATTGTCATGGCCTTATCATTATCTACTTAAGAAATCATGCATGTTGAGCATTTTCCAAAATGAGCCAAAAGTGGCATTGTTTCTAACCATGATGAGTTAAATGAGTAATCCATGCCCAAGTATTTTGATTTCATTTGTTGAGTGGAAGATTAAATATATTTCTTTAGTGGGATCTGATTTTTGTTAATGACTGTGCAGGCATGGGAGCTGCCTATGGGACGGCCAAGAGTGGTGTTGGGGTAGCGTCGATGGGTGTGATGAGGCCCGAGCTGGTGATGAAGTCCATTGTTCCAGTTGTTATGGCTGGTGTGTTGGGTATCTATGGTTTGATCATTGCTGTTATCATTAGTACTGGGATCAACCCTAAGGCAAAGTCGTATTACTTGTTTGATGGGTATGCCCACCTTTCTTCTGGCCTTGCTTGTGGCCTTGCTGGGCTCTCTGCTGGGATGGCTATCGGCATCGTCGGTGATGCTGGTGTTAGGTATTGCCCCTTTCTCTAGACCCTTCTATTGTTTCTCTTGTTATTATAGGGACTTGAGAAAACACATTCAGATAGTTAATCGTTATCCAGTTATTCTTTAGGACATTTGTTTGTGATCATGTGCTTCGAAGTAGTTATGCACGTATTGAAAACATGATTGATTGACAAATGTTGCACCTGGAGACCTGCTTGTGCACAATAAAGTGATATGTTTCCCTTTTCTATACCCTTCGTTTGTTTCTCTCTTTTCTTCAGTTATCATGAAATTTCATAAAGTATATTCAGAATTGTCATCCATTTTCTAGTCTTAAATGAGTTATGTACAGTTATTGCAACTAGAGACCACTGAAATATGATGTGGTTTCATCCTCTTGGTAAATGCTAGCTTCTGACCGCTGAAATATGGATGGCCATTAGATGCCACAGAAGGCTCTCTGTTATGCATTTACTATTTCGACATAACATGGTCATTCTTTATTAATCTTTATTGTAGCTGCAATATTTTTTCGATCTAAATTCTTATTGCACTAATCTTAATATGGTGTTTCTTTTGCAGAGCTAATGCCCAACAACCAAAGCTTTTCGTTGGGATGATCCTTATTCTCATTTTCGCTGAAGCACTGGCCCTTTATGGCCTCATCGTGGGCATCATATTGTCTTCTCGAGCTGGCCAATCCCGAGCAGAATGAGAGAATAGTTACTTTACCTTGTCTCCGTCATGACAGATGTATTCAAGTTCCCCAGGGTTAGCAGTTTTAAAGTCGATTATTTGACTTTATTCATTTATAATGCTCGTGCCAGTGTATGTTAGATAAAAAGGCTCATGAAGCTGCCTGTGTAGGTTTTGTTAATCCTTCACTTTGTTTTGATAACTTACTATATTTAATGAACTACTATTGTGGACCCCATTATTGAGCTATTGTGTTTTTTTCAATATTGAATTACGGGGCAATGTGGTTTCCTTACCGTATTTTTAATTGCAGAGAGTGATGAAGTTTGCTGCTATTACCAAGGAGAATGATTCACATTTCCCATACAATCATACAGCGAAAGTGTACCGACTGTTATATGATAATATCTTGTGTGTGAGCATCTGTTTTTTAGAAAAAGATCGACACATGCGATCTAACCATATAGGTGTTTATACAGCATCTACAAAGCCTTTGCATGTTATCATTAGTTTACCAAACATTATTCCTTCTGAGATTTAATGGCACATAACCGCTTGTATGGGCTTGTGTAGCATGTTCACCTGAATTGGATGCCTTCGTGAATGCAAAGGACAACGTGATCAATGTAACCAGATTACGAGACAGGAACAAAATATTGTGTGGAGACAAAGTGAAACAGAAGAGATTTCCATGTACTAACCCCGAAAAGATTTTCAGCTTCAGCGTACATACAGCAAATCAGAATAAGAGGCCCAGATAAACACAACATAGCCTCAAAAAGATTTAGCCCTTGGACTGGTTATACCATATTTACCAGAATCTATACCACCCCCACTAAAACTGGAGGGTTCATAATCCAGATCACAACAATAACAATCCAAACATTAAGAAGTTAAAACCAGAATCAGCTAAAAAAAAGTCTCCCACCTTAAGACAACTCTCTACCATGCTGCTACAGTATCAGAATCTCGTTCAAGACAACAATGCTTACAGAAGAGAAGCTTTGCGGTTCTTCCAGCTGAAAGATCTTCTGCTTGTTCTTGCGGGGGCGAAGCTAAGCCCAAACATCTCTTTGATGGCGGCTCTTTGCTCGGAGAAACCGATCAGCTTCCCAACAATGGTGGCACTCTCCATTACATGGTTCATGTCGTTTATATCGCTCCACAAGCGGCTAACTAGTTGAAGCCTCCTTCGCTTTGACCTGAGACTAATACCCCACTTTTCGTATAGACTGTTTCTCCCAGCTTCTGAGAACCTCTTGTGCATCAGCTTGGTCAGTGTCTCTCTTTCCCGACGAAGAGCCTTCATGCTGCGTCATTCAGAAAAGAAAAATGTTTTAATGAAATGGAACAATTGTAGGCATTACTCAACCCAGAAGGCACCCCAAAAATAACTTTCAAATTTATTCCAACCCCTTCAACTTCTGTATGTTCTATGTTCTGCACTTCCCCACCTGTTTATGATAGGAGGTTAACCCTGCTACTTACAATGGGTGAGCGGAAACAAAGTGGCAAAGTCGTTTTGTGCCCAAAAAAACTAAAAACTTATAAAATGCTATTAACACCACTACTCAACATGGGTAAAGTGAGACAGGGCAACAAAGTTTTGGGGGTTACCCTAAACCCAGAAACAAACAGAAAATGGACAAAATTTGAGGAGAGCATAATGCAATTAAACCATCAAATGACTAACTTCACTATCATGTGGGCATATGATTGATAGAGGATAAACCTTAAAGCCAATGTGATAGGTTGACCATCGTGCATGGCTTGATTGCCCTGTGAAAATGCTTCCTTGAGGAAAGAGAGTCTCCTGAGCTCCACCTCCATATATATAGAATCAGTTGGATCACCTCTGAAGAGCAAGAAAAAATATGTGCGATGGACTAATGAAACATTGCAAGATTGCCATAGCTCAAGAATTGCTTTGCGCCTTCTCTCAAACTCAAAATGCCAACTCAAAGGAGTTTCCGGTGGGTCCTGCAATGTGTCTAATGCAACACTCTTGAAACTCTTTCCATCCTCTGTGGCAGATCCCTGATAAACACAAATTAAAAAACCTATCAACGGAAGCAAAACACAAAATGATCTCAATGTTACACAAAATCTAATTTCTAAAATCAAAAGTGCCTACACAATAGAGAGAGATTCATCAACTAAATAAACATGCAGTCATTAATTAGTCAATAATATGACGCTGAATGGGAAAAGAGCAGCTAAAATTACGTGCTGGATTTTCCTTGTTCTTCAGTTGCTTCCACTTCTCTTTCCAAATGTATAAAATTTTTAACACGGAAAAGAAAAAGAAAACATCCTAGAGACTATACGTAAAATCACAAGAACAACCAGTGTAAAGAACCCATTCCTAATTGCTTGTTTGTTTGCTTTTTTGCTATAACAGGAAAATGAATTGCTAAGAGTACTTTTAGGAGCTCAATTAGTGGAATAAAAAATGTCAGTAAAGCTTATATTGAGTACTTTTTGCAATTGCTAACTGGAGAGGAATAAATAAGCTTCATTAACTATTTACAAAATGATTTGAACCTGATAGACAACACATTTTCTCTACAAAAGAAAATCTTGTCTTTCCGCTCGTATGTTGCAAAGTGTGGGGGAAGTCAAACCCTTATTCTTAGGATGACTAGTGGAAATGACAAACCAGGAACGAGTAAGAGAGGTTGTTCTAACCTGATACTTTTCATACTCAAGTTTTGCCATTCCATTCATTTCCGCAATAAAAGAATCAATTGTAGGAATACCCTCATCTGCAGAACTAAGGCTCTTCTGCGCTTTTAGCTCCTCAACAAAAGCACTTTCAATAGAAGATTGAGAATTATTCCTCGATAAATTAGCAGCACTGTCGTAGCTCAATTGAGGAACCATTTTTTTAAATCCCTCCGGTCTGCCAGGAAAGGTTTTCTCAAAACCACAAGGTGGCGTACTCTGAACTTCCTCTGCTTTTATAGAGAACGGTGACAATGAACCATTGATGAGATTACAACTTCGGCTTCTTGCTAAAAAATTTTCAGAACTTGACATACCAGGGGGCTCAGTCCAAGGTGATGCATCATCACGATAAGGAATAACAAGAGAATCGATGGTGTTCTGCACATCTTGGATTCTCCGTTCCAAAGGTCCATATGTCAAATTATTCCGAATGCCACTAACTACTCTTGGTGGCGTTGATAAGGCTGCTGGTTCAGATTCCTCATCCTCGATAGATTCAACACATCGAACTTCTTTGCAGCTGTCATCTCCTGACAGAGTTTCAGAATTACTATTATAATTCCTGGCGGAGGAACGTGGATTCCCCAATTTTCTCCCACTACTAACACCACCACATGTGTCAACTATATCTGATGACTCTGAAACTGAACATTCATCATCCCATTTGTCCTCTTCATGCCATTTTCGACGATTTCCTCCCTGAGAAGAGAACAAAACATAATGAATTAGCAAGCGAACTACTAGTGCACATAAGGTGTTGCTGATTTCACAACAGTTTGACAACACAGCATACCTGTTCCTTGGAAGTTTGATCATGTTCAACCATGTGGAGCAAATCTTTGACCCGAGATTCAGCAAGATCACATTTCTCACTTAATTTTTTCACTTCTTTCTCCAACTGCGTAACAGAAAAAACAAGAATTATGAGCTACTCCAGAACAATTGGACATTTAGCCAGCAAGTAGCATATATCCAAATAAACACAAAAGTATCAATTCATCACCCATCAAAAGATAGCATGCTTTAACAACCATATATCGTCAAAATGCCTACTTTTAGAACCCCACAAAAAACTTGTTTTCATTGGTTTTAACTTTTGGTATGAAAGTTTAGATACATGAAAATAATAGGATTCGGAAAAAAAATCCATTGTTTCCCTTCCATGACAGTGAAAAAGAGAACAAGAATAAAGACTAAAAATACGAGACCAGAACTAATAAAAACCCAACCTTTTCAATCTGAAGATCTTTCTTTCTCAGTGACACCGAACAGTTACAGGTGGAAGAAGGGGCGGGAGTTCTCAACTCACTCTCCAATCTAGCCAATTCCTTTTGCAAATGCTTCACTAAAGCCTTGTCAGACATGACCACATTAACCTTTGCATTTGTAGTCACTTCTTTAGCACATGTAGCGAACAAGAGAGTGTTTCTAGATTGCTCGACATGGCTTCTTGCAGGACTCAAAGTGCAAATGATGGCAGTTCTAGCATTGCCTCCCAAGCTTGGTTGAAGAATTCGGGTTAGCTTAGAATCTCGGTAATTAACATGTCCATTTCTACCCTTGCTGCGTCCAACATATGCAATGTTTTAGTGAACATTATACATACGAGCATCAGTTTATATAGAACAAGAAAATATTATAACAAGGTAAAATTAAAAAAACTAGTAACCTTAGCTTGCGAATAACTGTTCCAAGAGTTAGCAAACTACGGTTAATGTGGCAGCCTTCTTTCAGTCGTGTCCCAACTGATAATGCCTGAGATGCACGCTCACTCCCAGCTAGATCAACAAAATTCTGCCAAAAAAGACCAAAGTAACTATAACTGCCATGAACCACAACAGAACGGACAAATTCACATCTCAATAATAAGAAATCAACAAATTAAATTGACTTGGATGAATTTTTACTCATTAAGTGATACAAAAATAATTGTCTGCATACCACACTAGCTGAAAGCGTTGTTGAATTGTCTTTGCCTAAAAATTCACGGGCGGAACTTTCAATTGTCTGCAGAATTTAGATTTAAGGGTTAGATAATATAAATACTTCAGCTATACTTTTTGCTTATGGCTAAACCAAACAAGAGAAAATATGACGGGAAAGAAAGAGAGAGAGAGAGAGAGAGAGAGAGAGTGAGGGGG
>MKEJ01033014.1:0-13998 GCA_001753735.1 Embelia ribes
AACCTGATGAGACTGAGAAATAAGCTTTCCCCAGGCGACCTTCACATTGGATTTCCCTAATCGTCGTTTCCTAGCCCGGTTCATTGTCGGCGCATTTGCCTTCTCAGTTTCCATTGCAGCATCGCCTAAACCCCCATTATAAATAAATCAAAGAAGGGAAAAAAAATAACAATAATTATAGAGTAAGAGCATTCCCACCAGTCCCTAAATAGCTATCTAAATTTCGTTCAATCGATTAGCGTACTACTGCCATCCTCGGTTTGGTATATTTTTAAGGTTAGGGGATTGGTGTGCTCTTAATTCATCTCTCTTTGTTTTAGAGTTTCGGATATAGGTATTAAAATTTAGAGGTTGAAAATAGTAAGGACACTCCCACAAGTCAATTATTAGGAATTAAATTTTATGGGATTCTCATACTAATGTATCTAATACCATTCTAGTTTGCAACAGCAATCCAAATTTAAGGGACCATTGTTCTTCCTCAACGCTATTCTATTGTTTGGTTGCAACTTTTAAGTAAAAAAAAAAATAGTTATTTTGTCTAAGAGAAAAGTTGAATGAATCCAGTTTAAAACTTTTAACTTATTTAGGCTAAAACAACATGTGAAAGCAGGCTAAAAGCTGAGCAACCAAACACATTACACCTTTTAGGCAAAAACGAAAAAAAAAATTTAGCTTAAAAGCAACAATCAAGCAAACCCAACACCTAAAATTAGAATACCGTCTATATCTTACATTTTGTGCTATAGAGATTAAAATTTAGGGGGTGACAATAGATATACTGGTGGTAATGCCCTAATTACACAGCAAGTACAAGAGAGAATATGCCACCTAAGAAGATAGGGGAAACCAGAGGCTCCCCTTGAGCTCCAACACCTTTAGATCCCTCAACCGCTCCATCCGACGGTCCAGAACATCCCTCAATCGGCGGATCAGACGGTCCCGGTTGCTTCGCCGGAGCCAGTGTTTCCGCCGGTGGCCCATCGCCCGATGCCTCCGCCGACGACTAATCACATCAAAATCCAATCGATCAATAAAAAATTAAAAATTAATAACAAAATTTGTTAGATACGATTGATACGAACCTTTGATCGTTTACAGGGGCGGAGAGGGGGAGAGAGAGGGCGCTTCGAGGAAGACGAGCTCCGCCTGGTTTCAACCATGTCGAGAGAGAGATTAGAGAGAGAATATTGGGAGAGATGGATGGGTTTATATAGAGAGAGGGACAGGGGCGGTTTTTTATCAATCTGATTTAGGAAAATATTTACTAGAATTTCAAATTGGATTTGTGTTTGTGGGGTGTGGTTTTTCAAGGCTTTTTTTAACCACGTGTTTCTTTAACACTTTATTGTTTCCTATTTGGTTGGGTTAAAAAATAATTAAATATTTATATTTTATGACAATTGTTACAAAATTAAATATTACTAATAGCAAAGTCAATAAGAATAGGTATGGTCGTTTATTTTGAAATTTAAAATTAAATTTGTAGTTGCCTTGAATTTGTGTTAAGAGCCTAAGTTAAGACATTCAATTATTTTCTCTGCTCAATATTACAATTCGTTTCATAATGTGATATTATGCTACTATACTAGCCTGAATTATATAGTCAATTAATACCAAAACTAAATTATAAATATATTATAAAACACAAACTAGTTTGATACAAAAAATAAATAAATAAACAAACAAACAAGTCAATATACCATATTATAAATACATATCAACACGTAACATGTTGAATCAAAACGCATCTTAAATAGAGTTTAAATCCTAGGAAATAATATTTGAACCCAATGCCAAATATGTAAAGCTCACCAAATAAATTGATAATTCATCATATCTAACATCCACTAATTGATATCAAAGCCCAATTATTTCGCACCAAGGTCAATGGCCAAGTTACACCACCATGTGTTTGAGAAAATAAAACTTGAAGTGTAATTTTTTGTTCCCAAGCATATAATTTTACTTAATTGATCATTGCTCGTTGCCAATTATTTATTGTTGTTTGCAAGCAGATATCTTTATATCACTTTGACCTTTTTCATGGTGATCTTGGTGAGAAATTTTACATAGGTGAATTAAGAGAATCGCGAGTGCCATATCTAAAGTTTCGTTGCAGCCTAAAGCATACATCGTGAAATTAGCATTTTAAGTTTACCTCTGTTATTTGAGTCTGTCATCGTTGGTTTTGATGCTATCAATATTTATTCATATTAACGTAGTTTTGCTTTGTGTCGATCGCACTATGTTTGCACACAATGATGTATTTTGAAATTTTGTATAACAAGCAATTTTTAGTTGATCGTGTTTGAATTAAAGATCATAAAGATGTTTGGGACCTTAGGCAACTCATTCCTCTGTTGGTTATTTTGTTTCTCAGTGTAAGTATATATTGAATATTTGTTAGGTACTCAACAATTGGGTGCTCCTCCAGCCACATTGCTGATGGAGCAGAACTTCCAACTCTATCCAGATGATAAAGTTGTTTGTCATATCAAGTACTCAATGTCATTCGATTTGACATTACTTTTTTTTTTTTTATGAATTTCTTCATTCAATTCTTGCAAGGAACTCTGGCCCGAATTCACCAAATCCTCAGGAGACAAGGTGGCTCCCAATTCTCGCTTTTGCTATCATAATTTTTTAATCTGCAGACATGATGCTCTCATGTTTTCACTTTAGCTTCCACTTTCCGACTTGTGACTTAGCTTTTGCCCATAGCTCAAATTATGAGCCTTATGAACTATATTGATTGTGCCTAGGCAAGTTGTCTTTTAACTCGTTGTTCAACTACTATTTATGCACTGTATTGGTTATTGTCTTGTTCATTTGCGCTCGAAAAGATAAATTGTTGTATTTTATTTTTCTAATAAAATTGAATACAAGGTTGTGATTTTGTCGACCGGTGGTTTAAGACGGAGTTAAGTCATACATGCTAATCGAATTTACTCCCTTTGTACCATAAAAAAAAATATATTGTATTGAAAAATTAAAGATAGTAACAAATAAATCATTAAATAGGCAAGTTGTCTTTTAACTTCTTGTTCGACTACTATTCTCTTTTATTGGTGCTCGAAAAAGTAAATTGTTATATTATATTTTTCTATTAAAATTGAATACAAGTTTGTGATTTAGTAAACAAATGGGTTAAGGCGAAGTTAAGTCATACATGTTAATCGAATGTACTCCCTCCGTCTCATATAAAAAAAAAAAGTATCTTGCATTGAGAAGTTAAAAATTGTAACAAATAAAGCATTAAATGGGATTGAACGTATTAAATGAGTTTCAAATTTGCAAGTTTACCGATAATAAATGTGATTTTAGCACATTATAATTACTAACAGATTCAATATGATGGGGCAATATAGTAATTTTAAATTTTTGTTGAACTTATTTTTAATAAGTATATATATTATTTTGGAATAAATTAAAATAAAAACGTGAACAATTGTATTAGAATGGAGCTGAGTAATTTGTAATCCAATTTTGGTAACTCAAACAAATTACTAATTATTCTGTCGACTTAAAAATCCTTTAAATTTGTTAATTAATAGTATACGACGGGCACGTAAGCAAATGGGGGTTGTTCGACATGGGTAATCCCTACCAATCGATTTATAGCAACTGATTTTAAAATAAATAGTTATAATAAAATATTTGTATCCCGTATAAACTTCAAATTTAAAAAAGTTTATCTATCAATTTTTAATTACAAAATTAATATTTTCGATGCAACGGACAAAGATTACGCCCGACAGTGCCGTCCGGCAAGTTGCTACCCAAACACAGTCGGCGCCGTTTTGCCATGATTGTTTCCAACTATTGTGATGTGGAAAATAGTTTTAAGTTTTATGGCCGACTTCAAGATAATTGGCAAGTTGTTCAAATAATTTATTATCACAGGTGATGTCGATACGAAATTTTGGGGCCCTCAGGGGTCACTTGCAGCAGCTACAATTATATTAAATTTATTTAATGACAGGTGGAAAACATAATTTTAGGTACCGGCCTCCAAACAACTTAATTCTATCCGGATTCATCGGGTCCAGAATCAGATTTGCAATCTACTAAAAATTTATAAATATATAAGAGAAAATGTCAAACTCTGATCCAAACTCAAAAAGTCGATAGCTATAGTTTAGGTAAGATATGGATATAGACTATAAGTCCGGACACAAACCCAACCCGAAAACTAACGTGGACCCAGATTATCCTACCCAGACCCGAAAAAATAGGTCGGACGGGGCCAATTTGGCAGCTCTAATTTTGGGGGTATGTGGGTCCTAAAATTACATTATTAGTTTATTTTATCCAAAAATTATATACATGGTGTACATAATATAATTAACTATATCTTATAGCTAATTACTTTAAATATTTTATGTAATTTGCCGCAATTGATGAGAATTATTTAATTTTTAATACAAAGTAATTCACTAATATTAATGGCAAATTATGTAAGCATTTTATAACAATTCGTCATACCTGTTAGCGAATTCATTAATTATAAATACTTACATTTCACCACGGTATAACGTGAATTTAGTATATGTACCACTAACTTAGCATTTATGCACTTAAGCAATTCCCCAACTAATGTGGCGAACTATGAACTAATTAAAATCACAACTTGCCATATATTTTAACAAATTATTTTAAAATACTTTCACTATTTTGCCACTATATATGGTGAATTAAGAATAAAAAAAATTAAGCAATTCATTATTAGTGGTGGCGAATTATATTAGATCCGCCATATATATATTTTTGGGATAAATGAATCAATGATGTAATTTTTGAGCCACCTATTCCATCAGTATAAAGACTATAATTTGGTGTGTAAAAAAATCATAACATAATTTTGTCATAACTCAATAGTATCTCTTCTATCTCTCGTTGTGCCCCTTTTTATACCATTTTTATATTTTTGATTGAAAATTCCAAAATTAATTAACACATAACCATTACACATAGAATAACATATTTCGACCACTCTTAGCTCAAAAAGTTAATTTTATCGTTTAGACGTGGAGATGCTTTGTACATGATTTATAAAATTTATATTTAAGAAAATATTAGGTACTAATATATGAGTAAAATTTAAGAAATTATTATGAATAATTTTTAATAAAAGTAAAAGTATTGTAATTATCATTTATCAGAATTTTAAATATGCATCATATATAAATTTTGAGACATCTCCACGAATTTTCAGTATTAATTTATACTATTGTGAATAAATATAATATTTAAATATTTTATTAAATTTGGTAGATATGTAAGTAATTGTATATCATAATTACTTAAGATTTTATATTTTTATTTCAAACTGCTTAAATTTTATTTACATTATAATTATTAATCTAAAATTTTTAAGTTATAATATTGCCTCTTAATAAAAATTATGCAAATTATAATTAATTAATTTATAAGACAAAGGGTAAAATTTAAAAAATATATATATAAAATATTTTTAGAGTTAATATTTTTTATAAAATAATAATAATATGGCATATGCTAAACATATCTATAATTGTTATAAGTATTACTTAAAATTGCATTTGAATCCATCGAGCTCTTTCCATTTTTCAGAAAGAAGATATTTTTTTCCCTTTACAAATTGCAAACAAATGAACGAAACAGAAAAGGAAATACAGATCTGCATAGATGGAAGGCCGAACCCATAGTTGCTCAATTTGTTTGCGCTATATATATATATATATATATATATATCGTTATGGCACCGGGTATGACTTATGGTTGCACATACATTTATAAGCTATGGGACATGTCTCCGCTTCTGCTAGTGATGCGCAAACGAAGCTGACCATGACTAGTCGACATGGAGTGCACGATCCACAAGCGTGTGAGCAATCAGGCAAGCTCGACCCAGCTATCTGGAGAGTGTCTGGCCTACGATGCTTAACTAACAGCGACCTAATCTTTGAGTAGAGATAGTAATTAGGTTTCAACTTCTCTAAATCAACTCCTTTTCTTGTAGTAGCAACTTTTGCAAGATGGTCTCTATGATCTGGAAAAAAATAAAAAATACAAAATTTGATAAGGAAATTTGAGCAAAATATTAAGAAACAAGTTAATACATGATCGTAGAAGAACAATGTGTTTTACAGATGGGTTTAATATATTGTTCTTAAAGCAAGTTTAAAAAATTGAGCCTAATATGAAATAATGTTACCAAATTGCTAAAAAGTACACTATTTTTTAATTTAAAAATATTTTTTGTGAGCTTTTATTCATTAATTTTCATACCTGGCCGGTAAATAGAAGCTACTACGTACAATAATAAACGTCAATATATACTTTGAGTATTTACTAATTATGAAAATAAGAAGCATTGTAATGAGCATTTTATTCCCAATTATTGAAACAACTATAAAAAACATCGTCCATGTATTATGTCAAAAAAGTATATGCATATACATGTATAAATACATATGTGTGTGTGGGTGTACTGTTAGGGGAGAGGGAGAGAGACATACGTGAGTATTGGCTGTTAATGTGCCTAGCTGGCATTACTAGTGGAAGAAATAGAACAACAAACACAACACCAATGCTAAAACCCTTCATGGCTAAGCCCTTTTCTCTCTCCATCTCTACTTTTATATGTAGTTGATGAACATTTTTAACCCATAAAAAATTTATATTTAAAGAAGGGAAAGTATTAAATTAAATCACAGGTGATAGCGAGGCTAAAGGGGGTGGTCACATGAAGGAGAGGGTGCGCGATATACCCTGTGAGCCTCATTTGCTTTTGCTCATGCTTTTTTGTGTTTTTACCATAAGTCCATTTTTCAGTAGCAATGGATATATAATGAGTGGCTTAATTATTAGGGCACTTGGAATTTACTGAATTAAATTTCTTATTTAACAATAAGATAAAAAGTAACAAAAGGGTGACAATGTGACTGCAGTTATTGCTTTCCATATAGAGTATTGTAAAGAGGGGGTTGCCTAGGAGGATTGTTGGACAGCCGGCATCCAATAAATTTGAATTATTATTTTTTAAATGTGTAATTGAGATTAACAAAATTGATCACGTACCAAATTTGATTGAGAAAAGTATATGTACTTACGTGGTGATATAGGGTTAGAGCGTAGTATTGGCTTGCTAGAGGAGTAGGCTTAGTTTGGTGAAGATTTCAGGGATTTCTTGGAGCTGGACTGAAGGAGATGATATGTGGAGGTTATGTATAGGGTTTTGTTTTATTTTGTATTAGCGTGTTGCTCAAGATGATAATATTATTATTGCATGGTATGAGTAGAGTATATTAAGGCAGACCTAGTATAGAAATTTTTACAGGGGTTGAGGCCACATGTTCAATGGGTTTGACCGCAGTGGGACCGACCACGTATGATTGGGCCGCACAGAAGGCCAGCGAATAGGAGGCTATTAATTTGCAATAAAGGAAGATTCAAGAGAATAAGGGCTTAGAAAATACGGGGCAGAGTCATGGACAACAAAGTAGGGGACTTGGTGATAGTTAGAAGAACCGGAAAATGGGTTGAGTTGATAGGGGCATGGTCTTTCAAGGGCAATTGTTGCCAAGTTTTCCAGCTGGTAGGGTTGTACCTGCTTAGTTGGGTCAAGGACAATGTTTTAGATGCAAGAAGGAGGGATATACATGATACTATTGTTCCATGATTAAGCTCTACAACTGTGGGGTGATGGGGCATATACAAAGTGTTTGTCTGGAATGGGGTGCATAGACCCAGGTGACTCAAACGATATCAACTTAACCTGATCAGGTGACACCACCAGCATTTCTAGCCAGGCTTGCTCAGTTCAAAGTAGAGACTTGTCGAGGAGGACAATAGGAAAATGGGGGCTGAGTAGCTACTTCCACATCAATGTCAATAGCACCAACGCACCTGTATGCTCTTCAGACGGTCCCTGCCACTTCAATAAAGGCTTTTGTTATCCAAGATACATTGTTACTCCATTCATCTTGTGTACATGTTCTGTTTGATATAGGGATGTCCCGATCTTTTGTGGATGCGGGATTAGTTCGATTGTTGGAGTTGGACCTAAACATTTTAGATTCCGGTATATCGGTTGATACTCAATGAGGTATGGGTATAGTTTTGAGGTTCTTATACTATCGTTGTTCTATTTTTATTTCTAAATACTAACTCGAGTGTGATCTAATCGTTCTGGACATATCCAGATTCATTGTTATTCTAGGTATGGACTGATTGTCGGCCAATTGTACTATAATTGAGTGTGATTGTCGTCAGGTTACACTTTTTTCTGAGGAAGGGGTTGCATTTCGTATGTTGGTAATTGCAACATTTCTTATCTGTTTGTAGGATCAGCTAGAGATACCCTTAGCTGCATTCTAGTGAATCTTTCTATTGTGGAGAGTGTGTAGGTACATTCTGAATTACCCCCAATTGTTCGCAAATTTTCTGGTGTATTTTCAAAGGATTTTAGTGGCTTGACATCACTTTGTAAGGTGGAATTCACTATAGACCTCTTCCTAGGTAAGAGATCTATCTTTTTGATACTGTACCATTTAACTCTTGCTAAGATGGAGGGGATGATCATGCAGATTGATGATTTACAAAATAAAGGGTTCATCAATATGAGTATATCACCGAGGAGTACATTGGCAAATTTATGGATTGATGAGTTCCTAGTTATGCCCTGTGGATTGACGAATGCTCCGGTAGTATTTATGGATCTCACGAATAGGATGTTTCGGGAGTACCTAGATCCGTTTATTATTATTTTTATAGATGAAATTCTAGTGTATTCAAAGACTGAGGAAGAATACCGGGAGCACTTGAGAATCAAGTTGTCAATATTACTGGAGCATCATTTGTATGCAAAATTGTTGATGTATGAATTCTTGCATTAGAAAGTGAAACTTTTTGGACATTTTAGCCAAAGGGATAGCAGTAGTTCCGTCTAAGGTTGAGGTAGTGTCGAATTGGGAGAGGCCCAAGAACGTCTTCGAGATTCGCAACTTCTTAGGGCTAGTTAGTTATTACAGGAGGTTCATAAATGACTTATCTACTATAGCATTCCCTATGACCTACCTCACAAGCAAAGCATCAAGTTCGAGTAGGACGCTAAGTGTGAAGAGTCATTTACGAAGCTAAAGGAGTTATTGACCACAATTCTAGTATTGATCATTCCAAAAAGGAGAATGGGATATATGTTATATTATGACTCATCGAAGAAAGACATGGGATGTGTGCTAATTAGGATAGAAAGAGTAGTTGCATACACTTCTAGATGGTTGAAAGTATACGAGCAAAACTACACGACGCTTGATTTGGAACTTGGGAGCAAAGGAATTTGCATTGAAGATTTAGAGACACTATCTGTATGGGGAAAAGTTCAAGGTCTTTTTTGCTCATAAGAGCCTTTTCACGCTATAGGATTTGAACATGAGACAAAGACGGTGGATGGAGTACTTAGAACAGTACAACTTTGATCTCTAGTATCATCCGAAAATAGCGAATGTGGTAGTTGATACATTGAATCGCAAAATTCGGTGTACTCTGGCATATTTGATATACAATGAATGGGATATTGTGAAGACTTTCGATGAGTTTGGATTGGAGTTCATTGATGGTAAATTCATTGATGACAGGGAATAAGTCATATTGGGTGCTATACTCGTACAACCTGAGTTGGTTGAAGAAGTTATCGAATCCCAGTAGGGTAATACGCAGTCATATAAGTTCGTTGCTAGAGAACATAATAGGGAATCCCGAGTCTGGACAGTTGGGGACCGGGGGGAGTTAAGATATCGAGGATGGTTGTTTGTGTTGAAGTCAATAAGAGAAGAGGTATTGAGATAATTTCACTAGTCATGCTTAGCAGTGCATTTGGGAGGGAATAAAATGTATCATGATTTGAGTCGTACGTATTAGTGGCCGAGTTTGAAAAGGGATAATACTCAATTTATAGCACGGTGTTTGACATACCAATAAGTCAATGAAGATAGGAAGAAGATGAGTGGTGAGATGCAACCACTCACCAAAGTAGAAGTGAGAACATATCATGATGGATTTTGTGAGCGGAGTACTGAGATCGAGGAGAAGAAAGGACACCATATGGGTGATCGTTGATAGGTTGATGAAGTCAGCCCACTTCTTACCTATACCATTGAAGTCAGCCTACTTTGGTTGCATAGTGCACCTTATACCATTGAATCCGATGAAGATCTGAGATTCATATCGAAGTTTTGGAAGGGTGTGCAAAATGCCATGGGCGCGAGATTGATGAAAAGTATTGTCTATTATCCTTAGATGATGGGCAAATCAAGAGGACTATTTAGACGAGAGAGGAAATGCTAAGAGTACGTGTGCTTGATTTCAGGGGGAGTTGGAATGATCGTTTGCACCTAGCCATAATTGCACATAACAATAGTTACTACTCTAGTATCGGGATGGCACCATTCAAGGTATTGTATGGTTGGCCGTGTATATCCCCGATATGTTGGGTGGAGTTCATAGTCATTATTGTTAGGACCGGACGTTATTCAATAGACGTCGGAAGTGGTAAATATGATTAGATAGAGGTTGATGACGACGTAGACTCGTCAAAAGAGTTACGCTGACAAGAAGATGTGCCCACTCAAAGTCTCACCTTATAAAGGGGAAATGCGATTTGGGAATAATGACAAGTTGTCACTAAGATTTGTTGGACCATTCCAGATAATTGAGAAAGTTGAAAAACTCGCATACTGTTTGGATTTATCACCACAATTAGAGAATATACACCCAGTCTTTCATGTGTTGATGTTACAAAAATACAAGCCAGACCCATCTCACGTGATTGACTATTCTGATTTGATGGCGGAAAAAGATGTAACATACTAGGTATAATCAGTTAGTATAATAGATTGTCAGGAAAAGATATTATGATAGAAGGTGATTCCTCTGGTATGAGTGTTCTGAAAGAATCATGGCATAGAGGAACAAACTTGGGAGCATGAAGAGGAGACACATAACAAGTTCCCATAACTATTTATAGGTATGACTTAAATTTTAGGGATGCAATTTTCTTATTTAGGGTGGGAACTATAATGCAATTTTCTTATTTAGGGTGGGAACTATAAGGCCCTGCAAATAAACAGAGAATAACTAGTATAAACTATAAATTAGGGGGACTAAAATGGTAATAAACTGAAAGATGAAAGGGAAAGTAATTACTCTTCCTTTTCTTTCCGTTCATTATATGTTCTTTTCTAACACTTACATTCACACATAGAGAGGGGAAGGGAGAAGTAGAGAAGAAACACAGTCGTAAAAACCATCCAATCCAAGAGGAGGAGTACCTCTAGGAGAAAATTGATTGCGGATCCGAAATCCTCTCCTTATCTTTATCATTTTGACATAAGTATTGATCTCACATTCTTCGGGTTGTTCATACCCGCTATTGTTGTAGTTCATCAAAACTATGTTAAAATGAAAAATTATTGTTAAGATTATCGTTATTTATGAGAATTCTCGCTTAATTTTGATTATAGGTTTATGTTTGGCTAACACCATAGAGAAGGGGGTAAGGGTTTGAATTCAGAGTTTTCAGAGGGTAATCATTCGTTATCATATAAGGTACATGGCAGAAAACTAAGAAAAATTCTATAAAAAAAACATTAGCATAATAATTGTTCTGGATGGTAGTGAAAACTGTGAAATTATGCTATTTACAAAAATTTTCACCTATCACTGGGTAGTTGTAATTGAGCAATTGTTTGAATGGTGGATGGGATTTTTTCGAAGAGTGAGATCATTCGAACAGTTGTGTTTACCCATTCAAACGACACCACCATTGGAAAGGTAGTAATAAGCCATTTGAACAACTCGCGGCAGAAAGGGTCAGAACTGAACTTGTATAAGATGGAAGAAGTAATAATGTATTCATATTTAGACCAAATTAAATAGTAAAAACTGATCGTAAATGGATATTAGATGATTGGAAGTGTGCTAGAAGTAAATGACATCATTAAATTAATATTGTGATTGCATGTCTTACATGTTGGATTGCATGTAGGTATAACTATGATATAATTAGGGAGTAAAATTATTTACCCTATATTCTTATGTTGTAGGTAGAATTGTTTACATTAGCTGGCACGCAGAGAAACATATATTTTGCAGTGGTCATGGCATGCAGAGGAATGTATATTCCGCGGCGGTTATGACACACGAAGTCCGTGTTGGCTGTATCTTGTAAGTACTCATATTTTGACCTTCAAAAGTGGTCAATGGCCTCAAAAACAATGTTTTCGAGTTGTCGGTAGTATGTAGGAGGATAATATATCCTAGAGATTGGATGTGATACCTGATAGATGGCTGAGATGTAGTTAACTATAGCAATATATTTACAGTCGATGTTGTATAGTAGTTTTCTGTACATTCACGTTATTATCGCATATTATATATTCATACATCTCTCTTATCTTTAGAATTGTATATCAGTTTTTACTCGTACATGCTTGTTTGGTTTTTCTACTATTATTCTGTATGAAAATGCCATGTAGAACCAATGGTTGGGAATGATGAGAATCATGGATAGGACAAGTTGGAACTAACTCAGGGATCATCAAACCTTAATTTTCATTTAGTACTTTATTTTATTTTTTTCTAGACAATTGTAGGCCTACGAGCTGAGTTGATATAGGATGTGATTTCATTTATTTTGAATAATGATGTATGACCAGAAGAACATGATAATAAGGCCGGTTGACTTATGTTTTTTACTCTTATAGTCAAGCAAATTTTAACAATAAAGCAAGATAGTTAATTGTTTTATTCGTTTATGTGATATGGTTGGGTGTAATGACGTAGTTGGAGTTGCTTGAAATTCCTGGGCGTTACAAGATATTTCTTAAACTTGATCTCATGGCTGTGATTTTTACAATCTTATATAACTGATATGCCACTATTTTGGATACGTGGACTGTGAGTTGCCATGTGTCCCACTACTACACTTTCTCTCTAGCAGCTTAACACCTATCCATGTTATGCTTAATAATGCCAATCTATTTCAGGTATGATACACAATATATTGTACACATATCTTATCTTTAGAGGTAATTATTGTAACATATTTTATTTACCCTATAGGTAAATATGGCAGTATAGTATATGATCATGTTACGAAATATTTTTATATGTCAATTGGTTATGTTATTATCAAATTAGAAATTAATTCACAGCAAATAAATAAATCAATTTCTAATTAGACTTATTATGATGGGTCATAACATAAGGGTTAAGTAATTAAATTCAAATTCAGACTATCTTGAGCTTTATTTAATTTAACTCAATGAATTTAATATTTACGAAAATATTAAGTATAAACACCTCAAAATAAAATATCTAAAGTTATATATATATATATATATATATACTATAATAATAATTTATAAATTATTTAAATGATATTTACATTCTATTAATCGAAAATATATTGAAGGACGAGCAGAAAAGTAATTATAACATTAGACTGGATATTATAAATGATTAGCTTTGTATGTCGCAATTTCCTAAAAGACCATCCCAATTTAATTGAGTAATAAAAAAATTATAGAACGATTAGTTAAAAGAGTAGGAGTGGAGTGCAACACGTAATTAAGTATAAACTTATAATCGAACAGATTTGTATCAATGAATTTAATCATTCCCCAAGCTGTAACCGCGGGCTATTCATTAGTAGAAAATCAATTGTTTTACTAATAAAAAGGAAGAGGGAAAGACCGTAGTTGTCACGCCTCGAATTCCCATAAACCCGGGGACGTGAGATAAAAGAAAAGAAAATATAATAGTAACCATCATAACCCATTCTGCCATAATACATATAAGTGTCATGCGAATCACTGATATAAAATCTCCACATGATAATAATATAATAATGCATGGTATAAGCAGCAACACCCTGCTGCGAATGAAATAACAACTCGAGCTGTATGCTCGTACAATAAAATAACTTGTACACACCTCCAGCTATCACCAACT
>MKEJ01033020.1:0-13691 GCA_001753735.1 Embelia ribes
GACTCTTGTGACAATATAAACATACCTAGGGTTTGTTTATATGAATGAGAGATAAGAGATGTTAATAAAGGGTTAATTTTGTAAGGGTTTTTTCTATGGGGGTTTTTGTCCCATGGTGGAGAGTTTGAGCTTCTTCTTCTTCACTTAGATAGGAGATTGTCCTAGTCTCCCACGGTTAGAGAGTGTATTCTCTTGGATTATCATCGTGAGTAATTTGCGGGTCTTTAGCATATAATTAGTCATTTGGTTCATAAAAGATACGTGGGTAGTAGGCTTAATATAATGAAAATTCCTAATATTTATGAGTAGTAAAAAGTCTTAGTGAGGTGGAGAATTGTTCCAATGAAGACACTCTTGGACAAGAAAAGTTCTACCAGATCAAAATTCCTCGGGTATTAGGTGGTTTCATAAATTTTGAGAATTGAGAGATTATTCAAGGAGCATAATGGAAATTATTTTATTGTAATTGTAACAACTTATTACAATGAAATAATTGAAAAATGTAGCCCTATAGAGTGAGTTAACCTCTTCATCACATATGTTTATGATTTTGCTTATTTTGATATCCTAATGGTAACAATCACAAGGGTAGAAGTCTTTTTGATTTTGATAACATGTTAAATTATAATTACCAAAATCACATGGATATGATTCTTCTTTGAAAACCGGCTTACAAAGAGAATATGCTAATGTAATCATATACAATCGTTTAAGTTTATTATTAGTCGATATGGTCTAATATTTAATAACCCTTTTAAAGGCTTCTCATGAAGCGCATATGATATAGCGGAAGTGTTAAATTTACAACTGCAATAATTACATTGTTAGAACACATCTTTAAAATCGGTTTGCAAGGGAATACATCTCATATTATCATGTACAACAGTGTAACTTTATCTTTAGTCAATTTGGCAATAATTTTAACATCCTGGCTCACTTATGCGTATGTTAAATTTCTGAATGCCCAACAACTGTACTTAATTGGGTGGAATCAATGATAATTTTTTAATTTTAAACAAATAAATTTAAAATGGATTTATCGTTTACTACTAAAACAATCCATTTGTGGTAAAAAGAGGATCACATTATATAGGGTGGAAGTTTACTTTATTTTGACATGTGAGAAGTTTAAAGCTCTCTCCCATGCGTGGGTTGATGAAATTTGAGACTATCGATTTAACAAATAACAAAAACAATAGGTAGCAAGAGAAAAATCACGTTTGATCTTTGATACCATATTATATTTACACTTCAAACAATCAAACAATTAAAATTGTGATATGATAAATTTACAACACAAACCGAATGGATGGATTATCGATTGAAAAAGCTAGCTCCATAATTTTAATTTCGATTGTAGGTTTGAGTTGACTCGTATCTCTTCATATTTACTTTTAATTATAAACCTACAATCTTTTGTGAACATTTCATGCAATTCTTTACCGAGATTTATCCCACAAATTTTCTTGAAAATATCAGTGATTATAGCCAAGGATGTGGAGAAATATGATCCGATAGTGTATTTGTCGATAATTAAGAAATGTATTAATCAAATAGTAATGGTCATAAATCATAATTTGGACCATTGTAGTGTTTGCTCATCCACTTATGGACATTGCATAGACATGTTATTTCAGATTATATATTTCGTCTTATAACGAGTAACATTAATCGTGTCCATAAATTTAATTTTCAGTTCATAGACTGTTATTTTTTTTTCTCTCTTCTTTTTTTATATTTTTGTTCCCAATGTGAGATAGAATATTCACTTTTACATTTCTCTTATTTTGTTATATGACTGTCTTCGAAGGAATCGCGGCCAACAAACTGTAGCGAGACGGTTAAAGAACGTGGTTCGATCAAAGATAGTTTAATATAATTTTATGAACGTGCGTTCCGAAAATAGTCGTGCCATATGATTTATATTATAAGTTCTTAAAAATATTTTTTTTCTTAGTTTCAATTATTTTCCTAAAGTTTTGTTTTTTAAAAAAATAGCAGACAAGAAAATCAATTATATGTGTTTTACGGCGTCTGTAAAAAATACTAACATTTTTGGCTTAGTTTTAAGATCAATTCTTAAAAAAAAAACACTTTTAATTGTACATAATGGCTTGAATATTTGGGTATTTATTAACTTGGGTACAAAACAACCTACTTTGCAGCCACACGTTTTAACCGTTTAATAAAAAAATATTACCCACAGTATAGGTTCAGAATTTCATCCACGATTTCGTCTTGAAATATACCCTCACACTCTCTAATTTTCTGAGTTATGTTAAAATTTTAACTTTGAAGAAAAAGAAAGAATTAACCTAAGAAAAAACTAATCAAAGCCACCGACCAAAAGAGAAATAATAACCATCAGTATAAAGGATTGGCTCTCAATACAATAATTGTTTTTTACATGTAATGCACAATAAAAAATTACTGCATCTTCAGAATAAAATCGTTACATACTGAGGACAATTTACACTAACTATTTTCAATAAAAAAATAAATTAAAAATACTAATAATAAATTATACTTAATTTTTAATAATTTATTCTCAAAATATAACCACACACATATTTAAAAAAAAAAATAATAACGATAATTACAGAACCCGACACATAATGAATAGACTTGAGCTGGCGATTTCACAGCCCACCGGCCAATCAATCAGGATGTGGGTCCCACGTTCGCACTCACTCCCACATGCCCATGTCATCCCCATCTTCGACACCATGTCGGGCCCACCTTTGCACATGTGCTGCTCTCGAGATCCAACGGCTGTGATTCACTCCAGCGAACTCACAGATCTCATCTCAGCCGTGAAATTCCGACTGATGGACGGTGAAAGGTGGGCCCACTCTGTCGGGGCTTTGGGTCACAACCGACCCGAGCGTGCTGCTTATGTGACGAGATGTTTTGTTTTGAGTAATTATAAAGCCCACGCGCTAGCACTGGGCGTGAAAAATAAAAGGTAGATGTAGTATTTTACAGCATTTTTTCATTCGGGGTTTAATAAGTTAAAAAAAAAAAATTATTAATACCAATTTCTATATATTAATGTTGATTTTTTCTGTCATAAGTAACGAATCTCGTTCTAAAACAATGTCTTGATTTAGAATTTGATAACATCAAATTGAAGCGTATCTATGAATATTACGAACATTTTCATTCTCTTATCGTTACGGAACGTTTAAGTAAGATTAATATTTGCACCAATATCATTTTTGTACGAATTCTAAGTCACTATTCGCCCACAACAAAGTATAGCTATGTCATCGGCACTTCTACCATGATGACATATTTTATTCATTAGTACATTAGAAGATGAGCAACATATGCACTTAACACTCAAATTGCATACAATCGTATGAAAATGGTAATTGTGCTTTTAGTGTCTTAAGATCCAATAATAAGTATTCTGCGAGAACATCTATACAATTATTAAAATCCAATTGTTTTTCTAGTTATTTTTTGTGCTACTTAATTTATCCTTGCACAAAAGTATAATTCTCAATTACCTATTTTACATTTGAGCTCTATCGAGCACTATTTGCCAAATACAATTATTACTATAGACCCACACCCACGTGTACCACCCACCCCACTCTCTTTTTGTGTGAAGTTGATAAAACAATTAATTTATAAAATCATCTAAAATTTTTACTATTTTGATCGAAATTTTGAATGAAGGAAAATTTATCCTACTTCAACAACAAAATTTTTAGTGGTCTGGTGATATATTTATAATTTTTTAAAAATGAAATTACACACATATAGCATATCCATTGTGGCCCTTAGGTGTTCAATCGGTTTGACCGAACCGAAATCGAACCAATTAGCATTGAATCGAACAAATCGGATTATTTTTTTTAACTGAAACCGAACCTAATACTAGTACAAACAGAACCGAAAACTAAACAAACCGAAAATATTTAATTGTAAAAACCGAATTGAACCTTTTTCAAAATTTTAGAACTCAACCGGATTCGGTTCGGTTCGGTTCGGTAAATCGGTTCATCGAATCAATGACCACCTGGGGTGTTCAACCGAGTTCCGAATCAAACCGCTTAACATTGAACTGTTTTTCTTGAATCAAAACCAAACCGAATATTAGTACAAACAGAATCGAAACTGAACTGAAAAACCGAAAAACTGAAATTTTTTTAAACTTATAAACCGAACCGAACCGTTATATCCAAAACCAAAACCAAAACCAAATGATTTCAATCCGATTCGAAAATGGATTTAAGTTCTATTTTGCCAATCCCAATTTATAATTAAGTTTCTCACATCTACCAATAGCCCCACCATAACATGGACACTTGTAACTAGACCATTGGAGAGTGAAGAAACGCGTGTGCAAGAGCGTGTGGCCTATACCTGTCGCCGCATTTCACACTCATGCACGAAGATAATTAAAGCCAACCCAAACCATCATCTCTCTATATTCATCCACACAATCCCTTATAAAAATTCATAAATTTTCATTTTCATCATCTCTCAAAAAATCCCAAAAATTTAAATAAGACTAGAAGATTGAAGCCTTTTGTAATTGTATCACGTAAATATTTGTACAGTTTGAAATCGTACAATATTATTTTGATGGAGACTCCTAGTTCGAGCCACGAGACTGAACAGCTTCGCCATCTCGAGGCGACAGAGCTGAGGCTAGGGTTGCCAGGATCGGATGGACCTTGTTCCGGTGATCGAAACAAAAAGAGAGCCGCGCCGGAGAAAGAAATCGTAGAAGTTGTAGCTCCCCCTGCAAAGTAAGTTCATCAAATGAATTTTTATTCTTCATAATTATTTATTTATTACTACTATATATATCTAATTACAATAATGGAAAATTCTATTTCATACCTGTAGTTTCAATTAAAATGGTAACAATTCCCATGTTTCCAAAAAATTTGCACCATTTTATATGTTTTGAATGCTGAAAATCATATCCAACCGACCAATATGTGATTTGTTTAGAGATGAATTCAGTATTTTTACAAACGTTTAGTTGATTTTCACCTATTTTGAACACTTGGGTATTTTTAATACAATAAAGATCTAGATAAAGGACCGAAAATCTCTATTTTTTTTTTTCAAGATTTGGGACCAAATCCGTTTATTTTCTAAATCTTGGTCACCATGAGTAACCCATCCTATATATTTATATTTTTAAAGTTTTCTTAATTTGACACATGTTGGTTAATAATTTTACAATAATTTCAGGGCACAAGTTGTGGGGTGGCCTCCGGTGAGATCCTACCGGAAAAACTGTCTTCGGGCAAAGAAAAGTGAAGGGGAAGGATTGTATGTGAAAGTGAGCATGGATGGGGCTCCTTATTTGAGAAAAATTGATATCAATATTTACAAGGGGTACCAAGATCTCCTCCATGCTTTGGAAGCTATGTTCAAGTCCACCATCGGTACTTAGTTTGTTCCCTTAATTTGCTCTCTTAGTTGTCACGGTAGTTTAATGGGTAAGTAATAATGATGCGACTACTGTGACAATTCCTCCTCAAATTGTTAGAAAATTTTTAATGAATGAAATATATTATATGTAATGCAAAGCCTTGCCGTCGCATGCAATTGGGATCGAGTTTAGGTCAATCCAATTTAGGGAGATTATACACGTACAATTTAGGAACGATAGCACGCTAGATCAATATCTAACCCGAATATAGCAAGTAGTATCAAAATATAGTAAATGGGTGGGTATGGGTAAATCGAGTAGCCTAATATCGGTCACATATACTTTCACTGAAAAAATTAAGAAGGAAGTGAAAAAAGATTAAATACAAGTTCCGATCAATATTTAATCGATGTGTGACAAATAAATTATATAATGATGATCATGTGATTGTGAATCTTATGTTAGTTCCATAATTATATATATATATTTTTCAGGTGGATATTCAGAAAAAGAAGGGTGCAACATTGGAAAATCAGATTATGCACCAACTTATGAAGACAAAGATGGTGATTGGATGCTTGTAGGAGATGTCCCATGGGATATGTTTGTCACCTCTTGCAAAAGGCTTAGGATCATGAAAGGATCAGAAGCCAAAGGATTAAGATGTCCATAATTTAAAAAATTGGGAATATAATTTATGGATCGTCAGGAAAATAAAAATAAAAATAAAATACAAGAAATGAATTATTCAATACCAAAAATGAATTATTAGTTTTAAAATTGTAATTATTGGATACCGCATGTAAGAAAGTGCATGAATCGAAGGTGATAGTACCTATTGATTCGAGATTGGTTGTATAGAAAGATAAGACGATAGTGATGTACATCTCTTTTTTGCGTTGTCACGACAAAGATGGTGTGGATGGAAACTTAAAATTAGTAGGAATTCCTTCTTTGTTGTTGTCGGACGCTCGGGTGTAATTGTGTAACGTCCCGGAAATTCGACTAAAATTTTCATTTTAATAAAAATATTAAGCATTGCGTTATAATATTATTATTACGTGGTATATGTGGAGTATATGGTTATACATGGTACATTATGCACAGTCGCGTGGCGGTATAGTTGCTAACAATTATGCATTGTAGTTGCATTATTGTTTCAATATTATGATATTAGTGAAAAAATATTGGTTTGGACCTGAGTGCCGGTACACAGAGGGGGTGTACCGATACACAGAAGGGGTGTACGGGTACACAAAGGGTGTATATTAGTACACGGACTCCTTTGTTTGGTTCAAAACTCACTGAAAACCAATACACAGATTGGTATACTGGTTTACAGTGGTATACTGATATACCAAATATGTGTACCATTATACGTAGTCAGCATAAAAGGGTCGCGGATTCAGAACTCACGGGAAGTCAGCATACAAAGTGGTATACCGGTACAGTGGTGTACTGATATACCAAACCTGTGTACCGTTATACCCAATCAATATGAAAAAGGTCGTGGACCCTATTACTTTTTGACTTTATAACATATCTTTTCATTTCATTCTAAATTATTTCCGAAAAGTGAAAGGAAAAGAGAGAGAGAAAGAGGGGATAAATAATTTTGGGAGCTTAGAGGCTTGATTTCATCTAGCTCCCAAGATCGAAAGTGAAATCGAAGTATATATTCTTCACCAAGAAACGAAGATATCATTTCTACGTAAGTTTTTCTTTTCATCCTATTATTTGATTTACCTTGATTTCCGTGTACTTCGTGTACTTCATGTACATGAAATTTTATTTGATATTTTTTGTTCCTCGTGATGAGTAGAATATCTTTATATTCGGTATTTGACGATTTAATTTCATTTGCTAGATCAAATTGAGGGGCAACGAAGAGGCAATTTTAGGGCTTTTGCGTAAGAAGTCTCGGGACGACTTGTAGTGCAATTAGAGGTACTGTAGTTAACAAACTTTATTATAAATTTGATGACTTTATCTGTATGTATGCGTGAATGAGGCGTTAGGATGTGATATAGTGATGTGTTGTAATTGGACATGCTAGATACGTCTAATAGGCGTAGAATATGTGCAGACCCCTTTGAAGTGAATTGATATGTCACAGAGGTGTAGAATAGAGTACACGAAAAGGTGCGTAGTAAAACGACATATAAGCATTGTTATGTGAAGATGACTCAAATGTATTTGATAAGTCGCGAAGGCATAGAATAAGTGTGGAATTTATTATATGCATAGTTTATATTCATGTTTACAACATTGTTCATTATCATGTTAAATGCGTGACAATTAACATGTTAAATGTGTAGCTAAATGCATTTCATTGCATTCATGTAGCACAATGTGGTATTGCGTTAGTATGGATTATTTGAAAGGAAATTTTACATATAAAATGCATGGGTGTATCCTTTCAATCTCGGAACATAAATGTATAAAAAAAATCTAAAATACGTAGATTTTAGTAATGAGGTCATTCAACCTCACTGTGACAGATGGAAAACTAAATTTGGGATTATACCATGATTACATCACCAGTGGGTGGTCATCAATGAAGGTTCAATCATGTCATCAGCAGTTGGTGGCTATAGCGATTTATAAAAACGTCATGATACTAGTCCCAATAAAATATTTTAAAGCATTAGCATGGAAGTATGCATAGGCGTGAGTTGCATTCCTGATCATAATTTCATTTATACTCATATGATATTTATGCATAGACATGCATTCATTCATAATGCATAAAGCCTAATCTCTTCTTTATCCTAGAGTGTATTGGCTAACGGTATATTTTTTTTCCATATATTGGCACATGCATGGCTTTGTAGGTGCGGAGGCAAGCGTGGAGTATTATTAGATGCTCGGGTATCTTGTACATATTTTTGGTGCATATGTTAGTGCAAGACTTTGTATTTTATTCTGTAGCGTACTCTAATAGCATAGTGTTGTAGCGTTGTTAGCGTGGCAACAGTATATATAGGTTCTTGCTCCTTTATGACAGACAAAAAACCTATGAATACATTCATTTCCTTTTTATTTTGACAAGCATACAGCTTGTAGTATTGTATAAGTAAACAGGCAGGTTTACGTTTATTAAGTGATGTCTATATATATTTTCTAGAGTTGGTATTGTCCTTCTTCCTTTCTTTTTAGTGTATTTGTTTATATATATGTTGTTGATGATCATGTCGTAGAATGTGTGTAGGATCGCCCTACAATGGCGGATAAATGTAATGTGAATGGCATAGATGTAAATGTATTATTTTCTTTTCTTTTCCTTCCTATATTTTATTTCTTTTCTTTTTCTTCTTCTTTTAAGAACTTACATCCTCGGGTTCCCCCTTGGGTATTTCGGCGCTTCACTTTTTTCTTGTTAGGCACAACCCTAACCTTGGATTCATGACTTGAGTAGGGCTCACCCACTTAGAGTCCAGAATAGGGTAATAGATTCCAACATCTATGAGTTTGATTACCTCACCCTTAACTACCTCTTTCATGACTAGATTCAACCACTGTTGCATCTGACACACCGGTTTCGCCTTATCATCGAGGTAAATATGATAATAACAAATCAATGGATTTATGCCCTTAAGATCTGCTATAGACAATCCTATAGCTTGGCGTATGCTTGCCAAGCATACCAAGAATAGCACTTTTCTATACAATAGTGAGCTCCAAAGAGATCACTGCAGGAAAGACTTTGCCTTTACCAAGAAAGGCATATTTTAGCTCGGAGGAAGGGATTTATGTTCAAGTATAGGGTTACTCTCTTCTGAAGGTATGACCTTGATGCTAGGCATCTCGATCAGCTCGAATTTGAGGTACCACCCCTTCACTGTGTTTGGGTCCTCGTAGACCCTAGAGGTACTCTTATAGTCAAATAAGTCACTAAAGTACTCTATGACCTCCCTAAATGAAACCAACTCAAAGTGTTCCTTGCTAAGCATATCTATACAATCTACCTTTCACAAACTCGATTACTTCCGCAATTGGTTTCTTATTATAATCGAACACGTTCATCTCGGTTTTTATGTTACCAAAAGGTAATTTAATAATACCATTTCTACAATTAATAATTATGTTTGACGTAGCTAAAAATGGCTTACCTAGAATAACTAGGATTTGTTTTGATGTATCGAGAAAAGCATGAGTATCTAATACTATAAAATCTGTGGGGAAATAAAATTGTTCAATCTCAACTAGTATGTTCTCTATTACTCCGCTCGGAACCTTTAAAGAATGATCAACCATTTGAACTACTAACCTCATTGGCTTGAGATTCCTTAATCCTAATTGTTGGTATACAGTATATGGGAGTAAGTTTACACTAGTGCCAAGGTCCAACAATGATCGGCCAATCTCAAAATCTCCAATTACAATAGCAATCGTGGGGAATCCTGGATCCTTACACTTCACTGAAGTACATAGATCAATAACAACACTCACTTGTTTAGTGAGGAATGCCCGTTCTTTCATGTTCAAATTATGCTTTACTATGCATAGTTCTTTCAAAAACTAAGCTTAAGACGGAATCTATTTTATAACATCGAATGGCGGGATATTAATTTTTACTTTTTGCAGCATTTCGAACACCTCTTTATTTACTATTCTTTTGTTCAGTTTGGCCAACTTTTGTGGGAAAGGTGGTCGCGGCGTGTACTTTCCTAATGTTTGATCCTCCTGACTTTTAGTACCAACAATTTTCTAGCTTTTAACTTCTTGTATGAGCCCTTTAAAGTTATTATAGTTAGATATGTTGGGTAGGGGCATCACAAAAGTATTTTGAGCAATCAAAAGGTAGAATCTCATCATCAACCATTTCATTCGGACGAGAGGAAGTTGGTCTAAAAGAAATAGCATCTCGTCTGAACAAGAATGAGTTCATCTGATCGAAAGTGGGTCTCGATTGGATGAGATTGGGTTTCATCTAGACAAGAATGAGTTCCTCCCCTCATTTCGGGATTATTTTATTAACAACATTAACCTGGCCAGTGGAAGTTTGCCCTAACGTATTGGCATCCGTGCTTTTTAGGATATGGCCAAATCATTGATACTCTAAGTAAGACCACCAATTTGGTCAGTCACAGTCATGTTAAGGCTCTGTGTTTCTGTGATATTTTCTTTTGAAGTCTTTTTACATTTTCTATTCGATTTTCTAAAAGAGTAAATGGTTAATTATGAAAAATGTAAGAAACATAAGTATCTCGAGTGGGACCATTTCCATTCTATTTGTTTTGATAATTAGATGCCACGGGTGGATTAGTTTTCCAATTGGAGTTACTTGGATGCGAATAGAATTGGCCTTTTCTACCATACTAACCCTGCTATTAGTATGAGTGGTATTGCCTGGACTGCATTTGCACATATATAACATCTTTTACTACCCCCATTTGGTTACAGCCATCCATCTTGCTTCCATTTGACAAAAGTAACATACAAGAGAGGCAACAACAACATTCTCTCGGGACAACTTTTACAGTTTCATCTACTTCTTGAGGGCAATATACTTGGCTTGCCACTCATCAACTTCATTAATTTGATACATGCTAGGCTTTTCAACCACTTCTTTTAATGACGAAAAGTTGCTCCCTATCGGAAAGTTCTCCCATATCTTAGACTTATTAACTAGGTCATCGAAAAACGGACAAATCTCATTCACCGTTTTACGAAACAAATTTTTGACACACATACCGAAAATTATTTCTTTCATTCGAGTGTTGAAAGAAGTGTGAAAGAATCTTATCAGATAAGGTCTTTTGTAACCATGATGAGGATATGCGATTAGCAGATCCACGGAGCGCTCCCAAGATTCGTAGAACTTTTCGGATGGCCTGGATATGAATTGAGAGATCCTTTCTTGACACTTGAAAGTTTGATAACTTGGAAAGTATTTATCAAGATAACCTTTTGCATCTTAGCCCAAGTATCAATGGAATACAATGGAAGAGCCATAAACCAATTATTAGCCTTGTCTATAAGTGCAAAACAAAAAAGGCTTCGACAATCTCTTCCTCAATACTAGGCTCGATTAATGCGGAACATGTGGTAACATAGTCAATGAGAAAGCTATAGGCATTCTCATTGTCAAACCCATGGAATTTAGGAATGTTCCGTATCATAATAGGTTCACTTTGAATGTGCCTCGTACTTTTGGCTGTAAAATAATGCATATAAGAGAACGTTGCTTTACTGGATTAAGAATTGGTACAATAGGGACATTTACAGGATTGACCAGATGTCGTGGTTGCTACGGATATTGATGAGCTTATGGTTGTTGACTACCATAATGCAGTTGGGGCTACCATATTGTGGCTACTGACTGCTATACAGTAGTTGTGAGCCAACGTATTGCAGTTGACCGCCATACTGATTTAGAACAAGTCGAGGAACAGAAAGAGAAAGTTGATCAGAACTAGTGAAGGAAAAGGAGGATTAATAGCGGGAGGAACACCAAGATTGAGAACAAGAACAATATTGTTCTTCATATTCCAAGTAAAGTATGGAGTACCTGAATCAACTGTTGAGCATTCGGGACTTGATTCTGATTATGATAAACATTAGAATTATTCTCATTATTATTATTGTTCCCATTATAATTATTATTATTAGGATTTTCACTATTATAACTGAAAAGGATTTCAAAATCGTAGTCTCCGTGAACTCCAACTTGTTAAGTTGGATCGTTTTGAATTTTGGTGAATCCATGATAGGTGTTGATGGACCCAATTTAGCCTTGGATTGCAAGAGTTGCTTTTGCGAGCGAGTAGTTACCCGAATCATTAAATTTCAATAGCTACCCTACACAAGAAAGAGTAAAGTTTCTATCCCAAATGAACGGGATAAAATCAAAAATAATCGTTAACCAGAAAAGAAACAATAAGAAGAATTAAAGCCTTAGCAAACAGTTTTAAGGGAGCTCCCCTGCAACGGCGCCAAAAACTTTATCACTTTCTAGACTTATGTATAATGGATACCTATTAAGTATACTAAGGACAATTATAATTTTCTCGGTAAGACCGAGTATCGAATCCTAAGGAATCCTAATTCTTAATCCAATTCACTAAGTTTTAATCTTCTAAATCAAATTCAATATAATTAATAATTATTTATATTAACCTACGCTTAGAACACGGAAAATTTCAAAAATTTCAAAAAAGGGAAAAATAAACAATCAATTAACTTAAAACTTCTAAAACAATTTAATTAAAACTTGCCCTTATCAGTAATTCCAGTAGTAGTTTTCTCCCCTAACTCATATTAAGTAAACATCCGTTTAAAGTTAGTTATTAATTCACTAGTACGATGTGTCTAGTTTATTTCAACTTAGGGTGTCATCGGGTGTTTATCAGGCACCATAACTATGTCTAAGAGATTCCTACTAGGTCAACTAGACAACGTAAAAATTCTAGAATTAACACCAATCAATTCCGGTTCAGAGTATAAAATCCTTTTTAATTCATATTTGTAGGGGATAGACTAACTATCTTCCTCACTTTAGGACAAGAAAGGAAATTAGCTATTCATGATTAATTTAACAGAAACAATAAATTTAATAACAACTCCAAAAATATATATATTTACTATCTTACTCTGCAATAATACCGATAAAGAATAACTTCAATTCAAGAACGATAACCAAACTGCTAATCTACTTATAACCAATTAATCTCTGCAACACTTCAATATGCAATTTAATTGAAAAACAAATTGAATTAAGAAGAACACAATAAAACTAAACAAACTATGATTGTTATTGAAAGATTAATTAATTCTAATATCCTTACAACTGCGGTAAAGAAAACAGATAGATTGCAAAGTTGTCACACCTCCACAATTGCTCTCTGAAACCTCCAAAAAGAAAAAAAAAATGGGGAGAAATGAAAGAATAAGTGTTTGAAATAGATGGAAGCTAGGGTTTAATAGGTTCTAAAGTGATAAGGTTTAATCCTAGCCATTGGTTCTAATTTTAAATCATAATTTTGGAGTATGAATACACAATTGAGGTAAAATTGAAGTACTAAGGGCCAAAAGGTAATTGTCCTATCTGCTACACTCGTTCGGATGAAACCACTTCTTATCCGAAAAAATATTAAATTCAATTTTTTGGCGTTATTTGCTCATTTTCTCAAATTTTTGGCTTTCAGCAACTCTTCATTAAGCCTTGAAATACTTTATTTATAAGGCCCCAATTTTTCACCAACACTGTAGCACTACTATAACAGTACCGTACAATAGATTTACGATGTAAATTAAACCTCAGTATGTTGTACTCATACATTGAGTC
>MKEJ01033022.1:0-14371 GCA_001753735.1 Embelia ribes
TCCAAAAAATATTACAATGAAATACAAGACATCTATCCAGCCAAACTCACTCCAAGAGGAGTTACAACACGACTAGGTAGCATGAAATATAAAAACACTATAAATGCAAGGTTATGCTAGAAATACACAAAAAACACAGAACTAGCCCTGCTTGTTTTTTGGACTTAATTTGATTTTGCGGCTCTTATGTATGTTTTGGTGCCTATGCCCTGCTTGTTTTTTGGAGGAGGGTCCATTCAGTTTTTAATAAGCCAGGAAGGTGGAGGGTAAGTAATCTCTGTAATCTAGCCATTGCACACTTTGACATCTTCTTGAACTTGCATGAAATATTTTTATTTCAGTTAAATAAGTTTAGTATTTGAAGGCATGCTTGCAATTTACATCTTCTCTTCAGATGATATACATTTGTGCTTTAACTTGAAGAGATATCTACCTTTTGTAGCGCTAGAAAGCAGTCTAGATATGTTATAGTGTGTTTCTCGGTTAAGGAAGTCAAACAGATGTTTGAGTAGCATTTTTGGTTTATCATGCTTTCGAAAAAATAAGAAAATGAATTCAAATGACAAAATTAACAGTTGGACGATTCTAGATTTTTTTGGCATATCATGTACGGAACGACCGGCATATTTTGATTTACCGGGATTAGAAACCTTGAACAAAACTTTATACGTTGAATACTGTTCCTGATAGTTTTTGTAATCTAAAATGAAGGTTTTGGATCCATCATAACTAGTTGATGTTACCTCTGATCTTTTAAAACCTTGAGCAACGGCTACTAGTGATGTTACCTCTATAGTTTTTTTTGCATATTATGTAAGAAAAAAGTGAAGGAAAACATAAAGTTATTTGATGTATAGAACACAATATAGATACAAATCATAGCATGTTTATACATGTTAAACTAATAAAAGAATTGAGTCATAGAATTGTGTACCTTGAAGCATTGCAGAATCCATTAATCTTGATCAGAGTGTAAGGGAATTGTTACTCTCTTTTCTGGTAAGTGTTTAAGATATATCACTGTTGAATGGGGAGATAGCCTTTTAACCTACCAGTAGAGAGTAGGGACTTCTCAACGGGTTAATATTAGAATGGCCCGGCCCATCATAAGGTCACTCTCAATAAATACCCAATTACTAATTTCACCAGTTGGTTAATGATTTAGAATTAAAGTGATGTATTAATAATATTGATTATATTTTAATTATCAATAAATGCTAATCCACATATTATACACATATTAAATTAAAAAATTTAACAATACCTTGGCATTTTTTGATTGGCAGTGGTTGGAAACCTCAAACAAAACTGTATGCTGAATACTGTTCCTGGTAGTTTTGGGATCCATCATAGCTAGTGATATTGCCTCTGATGTTTCACAACCTTGGGCAACAGCTACTAATGAAAAATCTATTAATTTTTTAAGACACCTTCTCATACACAAATTTTTGTAAAGCCTGAGTTTGTCTTGTGATATATTATGTGAATTTCATTGATTTTTTGTAAGATTTGACAAGTACCTTAAACCTCTTTTGTAATAAAGTTTAAAATGTTATTAGCTTTTTATTGTTAATTTACTTGCTTTAGTTATCCTATACATTATTCTTGTGATTAGATTAATGCTAAACTTGCTGAAGAATTGAATTTTCCTGTAATGAGTGACAATAATATTTATCAATAAAAATTCACCTTTACCAGTTTTATTGCCATTTTTTTTTTTTTTTGTGTAATTATTTTTTATTTTTTTTTTTTTTCTTTCTTTTATTATCTTTTTATCTCATCTCGATATTTCCTTTTTATTTTTCCCTCTTTCTTTCTTAAAAAAATTATAAATTTTAATTCATTTAATATATTTTTTCATACTATATAACATATCAAAGTTTATAAAATATATTTTAATAAAATATCCATATTGACATATAAAATTAATAACTTTGTATAAAAAATTTATCAAAAAATAATATTTGGTTATCAATATTAATAATAAATAAAATATAATTAATATTATAACTATGAGCTAAAATAGCTATGTGAAAAAATAGATAAAAAAAAAAAAAAAATTATATTTTTGAGCTATCCTTGCCCATTCTTCTCCCCTACACTGATGCGAACGTTGTTACCGTAGGCTTCCAGTTGTTTCCCAGCTTTGTTTCCTTCATTGATCAGAAATCCTCCCCCATCTCTCTCTCTCTCTCTCTCTCTCTCTCTCTCTTTCTCTTTCCCTTTCTCTCTGCTATAAATTCAGACCTCCAGTTGGAAACTTCTAGAAAATTAATTAAAACTGTTTTCACTTTTCCATTTACCTTTTCCAGACACCTTTTGACTATATATATATATATAACAACAACTTGAGTGAATATGTCTCCGCCGGCCGGAGATCCGATGGCCGGAGACTCTCCGCCGCTCGCCGAGCCGCAGAGATGTCTGCCGACGCCGTTCCTGAGCAAGACTTATCAGCTCGTCGACGATCATAGCGTGGACGAGATTATCTCATGGAACGAAGACGGATCGGGTTTCATCGTGTGGAACCCGACCGAGTTCGCCAGGGACTTGCTGCCAAAGTACTTCAAGCACAACAATTTCTCGAGCTTCGTCCGCCAACTCAACACCTATGTGAGGACAGTCGAGTCGAGTCCAGTCCAGTCCAGTCGAATCAAATAGCAGTTATCTACTGACGTGGTGTCCCCAACTGCCAGGATTAGTGCTGGCAGTCGGGGGCACCTCGTCGCTTAGATCTGTTTAGATATTGTTTCTACTAAAAACTCGAGCTTCTTATGGATCAGTACTAGTATTTCTATATGGATTTTCTGTTTGTCCAATGAAAAAAATGAAGCGGAAGTTTCAACAATTTAATTTTAGCCTTCTATTCCAATTTTTTATTATGTATTAATTAGTACGTTGACTTCCTCCAAAGAAGAAATCACTATTCCTGCTTTCTGCGTTAAAAAAAATATTTTTCCCCTCAAACAAAAAATTGTAGTGATGATGATGGCGTATAAATATTTTTATATTTATATATGTTGATGACTGTGGTACATACATAATTTGTCTAGAAAGTAAGATTGGTAATTTGTATATATTATAGAATTGAATTTTCTTGAAAGTTCTATATATATATACTACTTAAAAATCAAATGACAAAATATTGGTTGGTGTGAGTGCTTTTAGTAGGGATAACTTTTTACCACAAAATCAATTGTTGTTCACGATTAAAAGCTCATATTTTCTCATATTATGAATTTATATAATTTGTTTCTATTTTTTTATATTTCTCATTTTATAGGGATTCCGGAAGATTGTGCCCGACCGATGGGAATTCTCGAACGAGTGCTTCCGGAGGGGAGAGAAACGGCTCTTGTGTGAGATACAGCGGCGCAAAATTACGCCGCCTGGTGTGACGGCAGTGACAGCTGTGGGTCCCGCTCCCACTGCGACTGCCGTCACTGTTGCTGTGCCACCAATAGCAGCGGCTGTAGCACAGCCTCTGCCAGTGCCAGAGGGCTCCCCGTCCCATTCTGGCGAGGAGCAGGTTATCTCGTCGACCTCTCGGGACCCGTTCTCGAGCTCTGGATGTTCAACAGAGCTCATCGACGAGAACGATAGGCTGAGGAAGGAGAATATGGAACTTACGAGAGAATTGGGCCAGATGAAGATCATGTGTGACAACATATACAACTTAATGTCGAATTACTCCAGTAACCAACCCGAGAGTGAATCGACGCGACGTCTGGACTTGCTGATGGGACAGCGTTATGAAGGTGAAACTGCAAGTGTCATGGCTGATTGTAGTAGCCTTCCGATGGAAGCAGAAAGTAGCACGAGAATTTTCGGTCATTCTATGGGGGCGAAAAGGATGAGGGAATGTGACAATAACCCGGAGGAGCGTAATCAAGAGCTAGAGCTGCGGCTCGGGGTAGTGGACATGAAATCGGAGCCATTGGATCGGAAGAACAGCGGCGATCATCGAGATTGTATGTGGCTCGGAATGAGTAACCAGACTAATCGGAAGGTGTGAGATCGTTAGTTTGTTTGTTTTCAGAAATGTGTATAGAGAGTAGCGAGTGTGTAGCCAAATCACACCTTCAGCCGAGAAAAAACAACCTTGCGAAGGCTTTCTTGGACTGTTTTTTCCTACTTTCATTTTATCATTTTCTTAGTTTCTGTGAGGGAAGTTTTTTGTAGTATAATGAAAATAAGAGAATCAGATGTTTGATTTGGCTGTCTTTTCAGTTTCTATGAATTTTTCCATATTTCCCTTTTTCTTTTATGATATGGTTGTAAGCCTTGTTCAGGAACCGAAATCGGATAACATGGCGAGGGGAGATGCCATGTTATCCGATTTCAAAGTGACCAAGTTGGTTCAACTTGGCAAGGTGTATATTCGTAAGCGACCTTAAAAAGTTGACTGAGTTGGACCTTGCGTTGGGCATCCTTGTGCCCCACTAGAAACAGAAAATGAAAGCTAGGGCCGACTCATCTCATTTGGAGTTGGGATATCGTCCCTCCCTCGTGGGTGAGGAGGTCGTCCTCGCTGACCTTTGCCTTTATTTCTAAATTGACACTTTGCGAGTAGGATGCAATCCAATACGAGCTCAAATGTATGGCACCCGCGTATAAGTTGTGTGCCCTACATATTTGTGTATGTATATCCAAATCTAATTGTGTATCTGTGCAAAAGAACCTTTTCTCAAATGGGACATCATTCAAAATGATCCAATTGCTGTTTTTAGATTATCTTCCAGAATGTTGCCAACTAAAAGAGAAAAAGGAAACAACTTTTAGTGGTACGCATTGAACTTTTTTTCGTTGCTTTCAATAATCACATCAATGAACAAGTTGGCCACTTTTTCCGAATTTTCACAACCCCATGTTCAATAGCTACATGCATCATCATGAACTTTCATGCCCCTGAGTTGATTGGTTGGCACATTTGCAGGGAATTATATATTTTTCTTTTTTGGAAACTATGATAGATTGCTTTTACAAAGTTCCAAAATATGATGGAGTTGCTAACAGTATATAAAAAATTTGAAAAGGGAATGTAAATAGCAAAGACAAATTCATCTAACTTCAAATTTGACTATAATTTCAAATTTCCCGTGTAATAGCTGTGACAGAGCAATGCTTGAATAAGAAATAATTACCTTAAAATTCAATTAATAAGCAAAATTCTGTCAGACTCTACAATAGGTTATTAGAAGAGAGAGAGAACAAGTGAGATTAGTTTCGATTGGATAGCTTGGCAATGCATGAGCCACTGTATTACCAAGCAAATCCGACAGTGTTGGAGCTCATTGGAATCACCATTAATGGAGGAAACGCCAAAAATGAAACGTGATAAACAGCCAATCTTAGTTCCTTAATAATCAGACTATGCATAGGAGAAACAACACAAGCAGCGAGGAACAAAAGTGAAGTCGCAGCGACGTTCTTTTAGAATTAAGTCTCTGTTTATCAACAGTGGTTGCCCTTCCCAAATTACAAAACATAGTAGCTACAAAGATGTCAAATAGCATAGAATTCTGCTCTTGTTACTTTTGCTCGAAACGAAAAAGTTATATCAAACCACCAGCAGTTTTAGTAGCAACTTAAACAACAGAAAACATGAGAAGCTATTAATTCGTAAATCAAACAAAACTATGCACAACCAAAACATCAAGGAAGCGAAAACTTCAATCCTGGTCAGCCTCCGTTTCTCTCACTTATTTACAACAGCAAATTCGCCTAAAATCATACCAACTTTATGTAACGTACACAGTATACGTGCAACATCATTGGAGGTAAAATTTTCTGCCAACAAATTTAATCACCATAACAAATTTACTAGATAGTAAACGAGCACATAGCCAAAACCTCAATCTCAAATACTAAATAACATGGATCAACAACTCAAACTTAACACTCACAATACACAAAAATACCACACTTGAAGTTTCTGATTTCCTATTGGCAGGAAAAAGAAAAAAAATACGCGGATGTCCCTTTAAAAAAATATACAGAGAGGAATGTACTGTATTATCTGTCGAGACTATCTGCATGTAATATACCTAGTTAGCATATAAAACAGCAAGCGGAAACAAAATTACCAGAGTTGACTTAACAAGAACTATGAGAAAATGTGCAACCTCATAAATAAAACCCATTATTCAACCTATTTTGATCCTTTGATTTTTCAACCTTTCTCATGCTCAGAAGCCATGATTACGAGTAGATGGATAAATTACTTCATTAAACTAAGAATGAGTTCAAAATTTCAAATCATGTGGCGCACTCCGACTTACCCAATACAAGCTTCCATATGTTACAAGCTGGATATCATTCTGAGGTTCTTCAAACTATGCTGATACGTTTTTCAAGCTCCCGATCATAGCAACTCAAAAGCAGAAAATAGCACCAATACCTTACCAGGAAGGCTATGTGTCCCAAGCAGGTCTTCTCCTGATATAGGATCTCAAAACATCTGAGCCCCAAGTGAAGTTTATCTTACTCATTCATTGCGGGAGAAGCCCTTAAATCCTCGTCTTCCTCACGATCATCGCCCTCGTCTTCCTCACGATCATCATCCTTGTCTTCTTTACGATCATCACCCTCGTCTTCCTCATGATTATTGTCCTCGTCTGTGTAATCAGAGCCAGCTTCAAAATCAGAAACCAATTGCAGATTTACCACACCTTCCCCTTCTTCTCGTCCAACATTGCCCTCATTATCAAAGCCACATGCCACCTCATCACTCTTAATCCTCCTGACTTCACCATCTTCTCTCTCTCCCCTATAACTAACCGGCTGTCTATCGAGTTTAGCCTTCCTCGGGCTCAACAGTATCAACTCAGCAAGCTTTCTCCTAGCCAAATACAACTCATTCGGTTCTATCAACTCTCCCTTTCTATACGCCTCTCTGAGAAAAATTGTATGAAGCTTCCCTTGATTACCCCTCGTTGATATGTAAAAGATCCCCTGATGCTGAAGCAAAAAATCCTTCAACTTCTTTGGCAAATTCATCGCCATACGAAAATGTGCAATCCTCTCCAAAGTAATCTTTTTCTCCACTGTAAGGGACAAAATCTCGTGTATCATGGCCACGGCCCTTTTCTCCAACCTCCTCTGTGCCTCGAGGGATCTCATATCATACCCCGATATATCATCGTACGGGGACCAATAAGGCAACCTTTGCCACTTCCAAACCGCGATCTTATAATACTTCCCAATTTTAAACCCGGGTGGGAAATTCACGATAAACGAAAACCTTATATTTTCTGCATCGATTCCCTTCTCCCTGTACTCCTTCTCCCTGAGTTTTTCAATAGCACAAGCACACAATTTCGGGTCTTTATCTATGACCTCAATGTACTTAACCCTACTTTCCTTATCTTCAAAAAGTTTAAAAAATTGAGGGTTTTTGAGGATTACCGAGAATTCAAAATCATCTGGGAGGCCGAAATCTTTGCGGGCAAGACGGACGTGTTCGAGGGGAAGACGGCCCGTGTTCGACAGCAAGAGGAGCTTCCTCAAACGAGTCACAGCTTCTGGAATCTGAGCTGCTAAAGCTTCTCTCTCCTGCTCAATTTGGAGATGGGCTTTTCGTGTAAGTCGGACATGGAGGATTCTCTGAACTGGGTGTTCGAAAATGTCGAAAATGTGAGGGAATTTGAGGATGAAGTGGGCCGGGTCGAACTGCTTGAAGCCAAAACGCCGGGCGAGGGTTTCGAGGCGGGGGACTGGGAGGGAGGGAGCAGGGTGATGAAAGAGAATGAGGGCCTGGAACTTGAGGACCTTTCGCATCTTTTTTTCGACTTCCATGTAATTGTCGTAGCCATGGTCCCTCACTCTCTGGACTTTCTTCGGGATTGATGTGGACTGAGAGAGTGATCTTGTTGATGACGTGGATGGGGGAATTGGGGCTATCAGCAATGTGGGTTTTGAGTTAACTCTGTTCAGGGTTCGGATTTTGGACGTGACAGTGAAGAGGATGAGCATTTTGTCAGATTAGGGTCTCAATCCATCAAGCATCTGAAAAACAAAAGAAACACATATTAAGAACAAAAAATATATAACATTAACATTACCACCTATCGAAAAATTGGTACAACCAACTCAAAGGTGCAACCTTTAAACAGCTCACTGATCAAACAACTCTTCGAATTCAAAGATTCACTTATGTCAACATCCATTATGAAGCTCCAACTCGTGAATAGAGTCAAATTAAAGACGAAAGTGGGGAAAAAAGTTAATTCACTATTCCCAACTGTGATAAGGCCTACAAGAAGCACTTCATTCTGGGGAATACTAGTAGTGAACCAAAATATCTAGCACTTAGTACAGTTGATTTTCTTTTAGATTACGAGTTTTAAATTGTAGTTCTCTCCTATGATATCCTAGGCAATGCAGCCAAAATTTGTTATCAGTTCTTAACTTTTCTCAAAATAATAACTGCATACAAAATTTTGGCGGCAATAAACAGCGGAAACAAATACACACTTGATCAATCATCCAAAAATCAGTAGCTCTCATCTGCATACATATCAGATCAGTAAATGAACACGTAATTGCATGATGAAATGATCAAGTAACAATAACAGATCTCAATTAATGTTGGAATGCAAACAAGAAAATAGGAGAAAAGAGAATCTTAAGTCGAAAAACAAAGAGAATCTCCCAGTACAAACCATCACCGTTTCTTAATCCATATTAGAGTTAATATTCTATGGAAAGGAATATCTTTTACACATTTGGGTTTCATCTACATAATTGTAATTGTTTCTTAAGTCAAATTTTGCATTAAAAATCGACACACCAATTGATTAGTTACACAAATATTCTCCAAAATAGGAACACATGCCAAAAGTAAACCAAGACAAAAGATTGTCTAAATTAGGGATTTAGCCTCAGCAAAGCACCCCACCAGTGCCACTAAATTAGTGAATCTGCTACAGTTGAGCCTCTATATCAAGGGGCTCAACTGTTCACTTCCCTTCCTAAAAATAATAATTTCTGACATTAAAAAAAGAAAAGAAAAAATTCATCACCTTTCCACCTCCAACGGCTGAAATCCGACGACCTAAAGTTCTTCCATCACTTAATCTCTTCCTCCTTCCATTCCCTAATTTGAGAGAGAAAGAAGAAATAATTGAAATTTTATTTCCGTATATATATATTATATATATATAGATGTGTTGCAGAGAGAGAATGAGGGGCTGTAGAGGAAGAGAAAAGAGTGATAACGGGTGGAAGTGGGAGGTTGGGGATGGTAGGGAACCTATGGAGATAGAAGACAGATTCAGTTGAAAGAGACCATGGGCTTTGTGTAAACGCGTATATGTATATCTGTTATTATGTATTATTTAATTTAATTTAATGATTTAGATTGATAAATTGGTGGGCAACGTATCTATAATTGCTATCTAGTATAAGATAGAGGACAGGATTTGGAGATTGAATGAAATTATTTAAAAAAACTGGTGGGAATGCACTTAGACTTGCAAGTGAACCACTAAATGCTATCCCGCTCAAAAGCTAAAAAATCAAATAAGACAAGCTTATGACCACAACCCAAAGCAGCCCTAACTGTAACCTCGTATCAAATTCCAAAACTTTCCAAGTTAAAAAACATAAAAACGAAGTCTTAATTGATGAAGAAACAGAAATCAGAGGGTTAAACAAGAATTTAGATGTATCGAGCTCAAAATTTCTACCATTTTAGGCTTAAAAGCTACATAAACGCATGCTACCCAGCTCAAAAACTCAGAGGCCAAATAAATTGAGCTTAGAACCTTTCCCCAAACAAGCCCTGATTGCAGCCTCCTGCCAAAGCCCACAACTTTCCTAGTTAACACGATTAAAAAAAATTATTAATTGATGAATAAACTGAAATTTGACAGCCAAACAAGAAATTAGATATATCTAGCCCAAAATTTCTACCTTTTTATGCTTAAATTTTATACAAACAGATGCTACCGAGCTCAAAAGCTTAAAAAGCAAATAAGTTGAACTTATAACCTTTACCCAAACAAGCCCTACTTGTAGCCTCCTATAGAAAACCTCAACTTTCCTGGTTAATACCATCGAAACAAAGTCTCAATTGATGAATAAACTGAAATTAGAGGGTCCACATAATTAGATGTTTCTAACTCCAAAAATTTCAAGCCTTGAGACTTAAAAGTTGAACAATCAAACGCTACCAAAAAAAAAAAAATAAAAAAAGTAAAAAAAAAAAATCAAATTAGCTGAGCTGAGCTTATAACCTCAACCCAAACAAGCCCTTATTGTAGCCTCCTATCAAACCCCATAACTTTCCTAGTTAACAACATAAAAACAAAGTCTCAATTGATGAATAAACTGAAATTAGAGAGCCAAACAAGTAATTAGATATATCTAGCTTAAAATTTTCAGCTTTTTAGGCTTAAAGCGGAACAACCAAATGTAACCCAGCTCAAAAGCTGAAAAAGCAAATAACCTGAACTTATAAACTGTATCCAAAAAAGCCCTGATTGAAGTTTCCCATCGAACCCTTCAATTTTCCTATTTAACAACATTAAAATAAAATAAAATAAACTCAATTGATGAATAAACCGAAAGTAAAGAGCCAAACAAGAAATTAGATGTATCTAGCTCAAAATTTCTACCTTTTTAGGCTTAAAAGGTACACAAACAAATGCCACCCAGCTCAAAAGCTAAAAAAGCACCTAAGCTGAACTTATAACCTCTACCCAACAAGCCTTAATTGCAGCCTCCTATCGAACCAACTTTCATACTTAACAACATAAAAACAAAATCTCAATTGATGAATAAACTGAAATTAGAGAGCCAAACATGAAGCTTGACAAATCTAGCTTTTTCGGCTTAAAAGCTACACAACCAAATGCTACCCAGCTTAAAACTTTACTATTAAGCTTTATCCGAAACCTAATTGTAACCTCCTATAGAACCGGCTAATACCATTAAAACAAAGTCTCAATTGATGAATATAACGAAATTAGAGGGTCAAACAAAAAAAAAAATAGATGCATTTAGCTTAAAATATCTAGTTTTCCAAGCTTAAAAGTTTTTCAAACAAATGCTACAAGCCCTAATTGTAGCCTCCAATTGAAACCCATAACTTTTCTTAGCTAACAACAGAAAAATAAAGTCTCTATTGATGAATAAATAGAAATTAAAGAAAAAAACAAGAACATATCAAGGAAATTGAAGAATTGAAAAAACCTATGTGCCGACCTGGCTTGTGATGCTGCTGCTCGCCTTTGGGACATAAGCTAGGACCACCGCGATTGAGAGAGAGAGAGAGAGAGAGAGAGAGAGAGAGTAGAGACCGAATCGATAGCGACAAGTATATAAAAAAGTTGTTTTTAGTTTTTATTTATATCAATGCCGTATGTAATCTCAGGAACATATTTCGTACTTTTTTTCCTTTCAAAAATATGTTTTACCTTAGCAAAAACCATTATACCTAAAATTATAATTTAAATAATCTTAATTTATATATTTTTTATCAAAAAAATAATATTAAATATTTAGATATTTAAATTAATAATGATCAAATTAACAAAAGATGAATTTAAATAAATTACAATAATATGAATCGTATTTTTAAAAGATAATATTGCTATATCATTAAGGATTTAAGTAAATTATTATTAAATTAGTAAATATAAATAAATTACAATAGTATGAATTATATTCAATACTTATTTAATAATCTCACCCATAACATATCATATTCAATACATATTTGAGACACGTTAGCTATTATATAATTCAACTATTAGTTTTATGTAAAAAAAAACTCATGCCTATATAATTGGGATAATCTCAATTGATTTATACAATTACAAAAAAAATTGAATATATTTCACAAGCACAAAACTTATAAATCCAATCTTAATTCTAAGATTATTTGATCAAATTGTCAAGTAATTATTTTTTCTACATTTATATTACCTACACTAACTGTCGGAATAATTTATATTTTTCAAGAGAATAAGTATAAAATAATCTCATTCTATCTTTAAGTGATTAATTTTTCAAAATTAGTTGTTATCACATTCTTTATTCTTTGATTTCAATATAATCTATATAAATACATATGATATTTGATTCATGTATATTTTAATTAAATATTAATTTTTGTTTACAATATAATTTGTCTTATACGAAATATATAATATAAAAAAATTTCTTAGATGAAACAAAATAACAAAGTAATGATGCTTTCTATGTATACAATATAATTTGAGCAAATTTTTTATTTTTATTTTTTGTATGATGAGTAAGTAGTGCAAAATGATAGTAAAATATATATGATGATTTATTTTATAGTCAACTATTTATGTTAATCTTATATTCTATTTGTTGATATTTACAAATTTTTTATTTTTGATTAAAAAAATATAAAATAATTTCTTAATTTTAACTCTTATATTAATATATAATATTTTTATTATTATTTTTTAAAATTTTAAACGTTTGATAGTATGGTATAAAAGACTATATACCCTTGGTCAAAGTCCTCCTTCCAAAGAATCTTAAGAAAGAACTAGCCTTTCTAAAATTTTAATTATTACTCCCTCTGACCCTTTAATATGATTTTTTTTTCGTATGTTTTAATATATAAACTTATTTTTTTTAAGAAAATATAATAGAGAAATCTTTCATATTATACCCCAATTTAATATGATAATTTTTATTAATACCAACCACTTTTTACAATAAACACACTCTCTCTCATGATAATGAAGAGTATTTTTGAAATATTAATAATAAAATTAATTTATTTATTCTCATTAAATGTAACTTTTTAATTCAAATGAAAAAAAAAACAAGTTTATATTTATGGGACGGATGAAGTATTTTTTTTATAGTTAGCCCATGCATTTGTTGGCTTAATATTGACCTTATAATCCAATCAAAATGTGTTGGCTTAATATTGACCTAATAATCCAATCAAAACCTCTCATTGTAGAAGGAATATTTTCGACCATTCCAACATTAAAGGGCTGCAACTGTCCTTAATATTTTCTAATTTATGCTGGAAAAATGGTAAATAAATTATTTAGAAGGATTATATCGAGGGGTATGCTCTCAATACAAGAAAAATTTGTTTCTCGTACTGTACATGATTTTTGTTTTTACGAAATTAGTGTATCTTGAGAGCAAAATTACTATAAAATAAGAATAATTTATTAAAACTAATATAATTAAAAATAAAATAAAAATAAGAATAATTTATTAAAACTAATATAATTAAAATTAAAATAAAAATAACAATAGTAAATTATTCTCAATTTATTATATTTTATTTTGAAACACAGTAATTCTTTACATATTAGAAGGAAAATAGTTCTCGGTATCTTGGACCCCCTTGCATCAAATGTTAATATTTTATTGATGCAATCTCATCGTTCTTACATCCCATTTAAGTGGTACTTATTTGGTTTTTTGGGACTTGGATAACCTTAAATTATCCCCACAAAGTGTCATGTTTATTTACCTTTTGTTTCCTTTAGGAGATTGGTCTAATTAAGTCATAGTCTTCAATAAAAGCCGAAACGTAATTTATTATTCGTAATGTGGGCTTTGGCTAGCAAAAGAGATGAAAAAGGAGAAGTTCGGACCGGGGATTTGCAGGTGAGGGGACAACGTCTATATTGTTCTACGTAGGGTATTAGTATTTTTTATTTTATTTTTTGAGGTTCATAATCGGTATCATAAATTTCGTTCAAAATTTAAACGCAAATCTAAGAGAAAATTTGTCGTGTCGGTCCGCCAATGTGTACATATCCATTCTAATTGTTGAAAAAAAAAGTACATACAAGAAAAACTCTCAACTCAGCAAACACATGAAGGTATTACTTTCCTTAGCAGATGACTTTTTTTAACTCTTTAGTAATTTTCTCTACTTATTGTCCAACACCATGATGCTGTTGGTCACCCATTGCAGCTGTTATACATAATTCAAACTGGTCCCTCACCAAATTTCTATCTAGGGAAAATCACACTTTTCCCCCATGAGGTTTCTCACAATTTCAATTTACCCCCTAAGGTTTCTAAAATTACACTGACCTCGACGAGGTTTAATGTTGATTGCAATTTACCCCCATCATTTTGGGGGTAGAATGAAAATCAGATTTAGAGCCATGCATTATACTTAAAATTACCAAAATATGCCTTCGCAACATCTATTCTCTATTTTTTTATTTTCTTAAAAATATGTTGTTTAATTACATATTTTTAATAAATTGTTCAGTCTTGTGTTTCTGTAATCTTCAAAACTAATTAAATTAGACAATAAAGTGAGGGATAAAATGGTTTTTCCACGTGAAATTCAAACTTATATTATAATTTAGGGGTAAAGTGTATTTTCATATATGTTAGAGGTATT
>MKEJ01033047.1:0-13060 GCA_001753735.1 Embelia ribes
TGATGGTATTATAGTTGTGTTTGGTTGTACTTCACATCGCAACCCTGGGTTCCGGGTGCTTGGGATTCGGGGGCGCGACACTGAATGAGTTGCAATGTTGGGGTTTTATACAAGTAAGAATGACATAACATATAAATATATATAGAAAGATGCAAGCAGGTAATGTGCACAACAAGTCATGAACAAACAAGTATGTATTTCAACATTTTGCAAGTATAACATGCTTAGGTTTTTTCAATTTTTGTCCAATTAGTACAAAACGTAATCTAGGTATCTACTACTTAAATATATATATGTATATATATATATATATATAGATAGATAGATAGATAGATAGATGGATAGAAAGATAGATAGATATAGACAGAGAGAGAAGAGGAAAAAATAATTGGGAGCCACCAAAAGCTAATGATACAGCGAGAGACAATCGATAATGTCATGGACTGCAATGCTGGCACAAGTACGAGTAACGGGAATGTCTTTAATGGAATTGTTACACACCTCATAAATGTGGACACCGAAATACAATAATCATAGCCAAGTCATCTCTGCCGGACATACAAATAGTGAAGTATTAGTCATACCTCACCTAAATATATTAAGTATTTTGAAAAGTCCAATAAAGTATGGGGGACTAAAATTGTAATTTTGCTAAAAATATTACTGAAAACTAATTACAATTCATTTTGATCTTACGTTCTTTCATTCTTGTCAACAGAAAGGGGAGGAGGGGAGAATAAAAAGTGTTTGTGACACAAAATACACTGTATCATGAAGACAGATCATTTCAATCAACGATCTAAAGGTGAATTTTAATTCACCTTGCTGTTCTCATCATGGTGAGGTAAAATTTTCTCTTAGATAAATTGTAATGTTCATACTCATTTAAACCCCATCAATTAAGTTATTCTCTTTACTTGTCTTCAAAACTTCATTTCAAAGCTTCAATTTCTTTTAGGAAAAATCATTTCCATACTTTCCGTTTAACAAAAATGCTTCTGTAATTCATCATGTGTGAAATGCCACTTCAATGCATAAATATCAATACAATGATAATATAATTCACTCATCTTCTAAATATGCTTCATTCATCTTCTAATAACTTCAAACAACTACAATTCATCTCCAATTCAACTTTTATAAATTTAAACTACGACTTCATACAATTCACACATAAGGTACATATATAAATTCACACGTATATTCTTATTTTGTAGACTACTCGTATCTATTACCACTCTTAAGCACTCCCAAGAGCTAATCTTCAAAAGGCCCCAAATCTTCTCCTTCTTCACCTTAAGGTTTGATCTATCTACAAAACTTGAATCAACTCGAACCTACAATTAAAGATGGTCTACTCATCACTAAGATAAAGAAAATCTACTGTTGTTTCTATTACAATATTAGGCAAAAATTTAGGTATGGTGAATGAACAGGACGAAGTTCATTACTTACCTCAAAATGATCTCTATGTGCTAAGGATCATGAATTTCCGCTCCAATCTTGTGGATAACCTCCAATGCTAGATGATTTTAGAGCTTCAAGGATGGATGAAAATAGCACTCTCTCTCTCTTCTTTTCGGATGGGTAAAGTGAAAAGTGAGCTATGATGTACACTTCAAATCTGCCCGACATAGTCGATTTATACACCCAATTAGTCGACTATAACACCAACAATCGATATATATAACCCTATCAGTTGACAGATACCTCTTATAAGTCGACATATTCTTCCTAACAATCGACTTATTCAACCAAACAAAAAATAGAACCCATTGGAATTTAACACACTTCTATAAGTCAACATAAACCTCTCCACAGTCGATATATGTGGAATCAGTCGACATATGAGTCCTAACAGTCGATTGATTTACTTCATCTGAGACTCAATACTCTTTGGAATTTTTATGCACCAAATAAGTCGACATATTCTATCCCTCAGTTGATCGATTCCCCATCAATCAACTTATACCTTTATAACAGTCGACTTATTCCCTGCAGAATATCAAGTCAAAGGTTCTACCTTTCAACTCTAAAGCATTAATATTAACGCCTCGTAATGCTAATTTTACATACTTCTCCACCCCAATATCCATACTCAACACCCACACACAACACTCCATGCTAAGTCTAAGACTCCTATATCCAAGTAATATATATATATATATATATAGCTAAATCAATGTATTAAGTCTCGTAATTATAGAACAATGCCATCGTTTCAACTCTTATGTCACATTTTGTACTAATGCAATATAATCTTCTTACTTTTATACTTCTATAAACATAATAAGATTTCATATACTTCCTTCGGCAATGCTTCTTATACTTAATAAATACTTCGTACACTTTGTACTTTAATAATGTAATAATAACATCATATGGTTTTATAATATTATTATAAATTCGAAAAATTCACTCGGAATTTTCGGGATGTTACAATGGAGGATGCGGTGGAGGAAAAAAACATTCCTAATCTTGAAGAGACTATGGATGGAGAGGATATGGAGGCATCTTAGGATGAGGCTATTGGTCCTCAAACTTAAATTCTGCCTCATGCTCTCCCTTAACTGGAGGTGGAAGCATCGAGTATATTTTGGGCCATAGAGGCGGCATTCAATCTAATGGCGATGAGTGTTTTTGGAGTCCAAAAAACTAGGGTATTTTTTGTCCAAATTTTTTTTCGAATGATGGATCCCTCTACTTTTAGGGGTGATGGGGAAGTGATTTTTGAGGAGGAATGGTTCATGGAGGTGGATCAGATTTTCAAATCCCTCCAAATGGTCAAGATGATCTAAGAATGGCAATTGCATCATTTTACTTAAGGGGCAAAGTGACTCGTTGGTAAAGAGTCAAGAGGAAGTATATGGACATGAAGGAATTACGTGGATTTCCTTTCGACGATATTTTATGGAGAAATTATTTCCAGAAATGCTTCGGGAAAGGAAGAGCGAGGATTTTATAAATCTGATTCAGGAGACTTCTAGTGTTTAGAAGTATCAGATCTCAATTATTGATCTCTCGCATTATGCGTCAGCGCCGGAGCTGGTATTGCCAGAGCGACTACGGTATCATTGATTTAAGGATGGGTTATGGCCTTCGATCTAGACTTATGTGGTGTCGGGTCTTCACGATACTTTTAAGAAGTACGTTAGAGTAACGATGGAAGTGGAGTGTAGCTTGGACAACAAATAGCGTATGAGCATATCTCATTTATCTTGACCTACGGGTCAACTCTCGGTTCCTCATATAATACAAAGCTCGGGTATTGGTTTGGGGAACCACGGTAGTAAAAAAGGGAATGGCAGTAGTAGCGGAGGTTGAAGTGGTGGATAGAAAAAGTCGTGAGGAGACTTTTCTACTCCTCTTTCTGGTAGGCATTCTCAGCCTATTAGATCGTCGAATTTAGGTTCAACTACGTAAAGTGGCTGATGCTTCAACTGTGGCCAGCGAGGTCACTTAGCTCGGGATTATACACATCCGGTGCTTTGTCGCCTTTGTAATAGTGATGGGCATGCTTAAGATTCTTGTCCCCAAGCATTTTGTCATGGTTGCGACATTAAAGGTCATCTTTGTTCAATGTGTCTAGAGAGCTTTTTGATGCCAGGCTTACAACCATCATCTTCAAGGGAAGCTCCCAGACCACCTCTTACTGTGCCGTCTTCTTCTTCTTAGTAGAGTACATGAGTTTCTCGTGGGGGTTATCAGGGGGATAGAATTGGACGTGCTTCATTGCAACCTAGCCAATTTCAGCAAGCTCGATCTTATGCTATGCCTAATGCTCCGGATGTAGCCGAGCCTTCTACGTATCAAGGTATATTATGATTTTGCTTTATGCAGAGGATATGCATTTTTTATTTTATTATAAATTCATCATACGTAGTTACAGAGAACATGCATTATTTTCTTATTAATGCACCATGTACAGTCATGTGTAGCCATTTATATTTAAATATACTATTATATTGGTTACGTCCATTTAGCATTTAAATATATTATTATGTATTGGTATTATGTGGAGGGTATTAATCTTCTCACTAGACTGTGTCACAATGTAAGATGACTTGCGAAGTTCATAGTTTTGTCTATGATATAACATATTTTTATTCATGATTTCGTAATACTTGTTTAAGAGCAAAAGCATAGTTATGTGTATGTTGCGGGGTAATATAAGTTCGTATGGTGGGGGATTGGTATATATTACCATGAGAAAGTTATGTCATTTTCCCTATCGGACTAGACTATTTAGTATATAGCTAGTCTCTTTCCTTATGTTTCTTCCCATTGTTTGGATTTATGGAGTACTCTTATCATTTTATTAGCAAAGGATTGTCGTTGATCGATTATGAACTTTTTTCAATTGATGGTCTCTCTTACTCAACTCATACATAGGGACTAAGTCTGAGTAGAATCATAATGCAAGAAATACTTTTCTATGTTTGGAAAATATGTTGACCTCGACTTCTAGTTTGTTCATTTAGAGTGAGGGTATCATTGTTGTAAGCGATTATTGGACTCAAGTTAAATATCTGAGTAATCTAATGATTCCGCTACATTATTGCTTTTTCATTATTTGCTCTAATTTTGGGGACGAATTTTCCTAACGTGGGATGAATATAATGTCCCAAAAATTACAGGTAAAATTTTTAAATTTTAATAATATTGTTAACTAGTTGAAATGGTATTATTCATTTCCATTCGTTGTGATATAGATGCTGAACATCATTTGTAGGCATTGTATATCTTTCGTAGCCATTAAAACACATTTAGAATTGTTTTAATCTCATTGTTGATGGTTCCTATCGGGATCATTGGAAGTCGCATTTTGTTGCGTAAATTGAGTTTTGATCAGTCAAATGCTATTCCAAAAGTTATTTGACACATCTATTAGTGTCTATGAGTGATTCCGAATGTTTTTAGAAGTTTTCGGCTCGAGGCATGAGCCCTGAAAATTTTAGTGGCTCTTATTGATCCAAGTAGTTGGTTGGATCGATCCAATTGCTATTGGATTGATCCAACTGGTAAAACTTGGATTTTAAGTTGTTGACTCTACCATTAATCTCATATATTAAAATATATACATATGTATGTAGAGAGAAAAAAGAAATAAGGGAAATGGGATTTTCAACTTCTTGGTTCAGGAACATCTAGCTCGGGAGCTCGTTCGAGTTCAAAAAGTTGATTTTTGGAATCGTTAGCTCAGGCAAATCATTTTAGCATAAGTTTTTCTTTCTTCCGAGTTCGTTTGTTTTTCCTCGATTTTCGTACCTTTCGGGTACGTTGAAATAAATTGATTTTTCATACTCCTTATCTCATAAGGATCCTTTTCTATATGTAGTTATAATACGATCCAAGTTCATTTGCTAGATCATTTCGAGGGCCAAAGTTTCGGTGTTCATGGGGCGATATCATCTAGAATTGCTTGTCATTTGGCTTCAGTACCTCCACACCTTCTTATCACCATTAAGAGGCATGCATATTGACGTAAGTATCGACAATTTCTATTCTCATAGAATTTGTCTCAATTTCAGTGTCGAGTCAGGTTGAAATAAATTATTTGATTTTATTTCTTATGTTTCATAGACGAATTATTTGTATAGGTTCGTCTCAATTTGTATGGTGTAAAGAGCTCGTTAGGAGGAGCTAAGAAAGGGGCAATTTGGTCTGGCATTGCCTAAACATTCGGAGGCATAAGTATTAAGGTATGGGCAGAAATAGACAATAGTCTAAATTTGAACATATCTGCATAGATAGAATATATGTTCATGTTTAATATTTAAGTGTAATGTTAATTTAAGTATAAATTACACTTTCCCCGGATGTCCTATATTTATTATGTTAAACGTGGCATCGAAATTCATATAAGATGTTAAGTATACGTTTCGTCTTATTATAGGTAGCATAGGTAACCTAAATGGTGACATGCTTGTATGTATGCATTCAAGTAATGTATGTAAGTATTCGGAGGATGTATGTAGGTACTCAAAGGATGTATGATAGTACTCGAGGATGTATGTGCAAAGGTAAGCACGGTCACGTTATGTCATAGTATATATGTATGATATTTTACAATATAAGTAAGCGTATAAGTACACATTGCAAATATAGGTAAGTAAAGATGTATTGATTGGCGACGTATGATTAAGTATCAAAAGCATGTATTATATGAGTATTCGTAGCATTTTTATGGATCAAGCATAAGAAGCTTGTATGTTGTTCAAGCTTAGTTTTGGTTGTTATATTCGTACATTTTGTTGTACATTATAAGCAAATGTAGATCAAATTTTATCGTGACAATTATGTAAATAAGTATGTTGCCTACTCATATCACGTTTTGTCGTGGCATATATGATAAGTATGGAGTATAGAATATCATGATTTTAAGGTGTTTGGCAAAGTATGACTAGAACATAAGCATTCATGCTACATATATAAGTATTCATGCTACATTTATAAGCATACATGCTACAATTATATAAATATGTGAATAAGTACCCATGATAATACAAAACACTACATCGTTTTAAGAAAAAGGGGTATAAGGAACCCCTCCCCCCCTTTTACGAAAATGTGGTAATTTAAGAAAGGAAAATTTCATGTTTTACTTTATCATTATGTCATGGCATGACCATGGTTTACACTATCATTTTGTCGTGGTGTAAAATATGATTTCGTTATCCTTTTGTCGCGGTGGGGCATAGAAGGATATTTTATCGTCAGAGATGTCACGTCATCTCGGGTATAAGAAACACCCCATGTGTATTGCATTAGTCTATTGATGCATGGTCGTAGTGAACGAGATAAGTCTGGTATGCATAAGTACATTAATATGTAGTCGTAGTAAGCGAGATAAGTCTCGTATGCATAAGTGCATTGGTTCATAGCCGTAGTGAATGAGATAAGTCTCGTATGGATAAGTGCATTGGTTTGTAGATGGTTTGGTCGAGATAAGTCTCGTATTATATATGTTGCCTCTTTATGTAGTAGGCCTAGACGAGTTATATTTTCGGGCATGGGTGTCACTTTGTAGGTAATGGTTGCATGTGTATACCTTTACTTATGTGGTAATACGTATATGATGATTATGTTCATTTTACATGTTATATAAATGCTATTTACTATTTACTGTCAGATTTATCATATTGTTTATTTCTGACCGATACATTTTCTTTTTCCTATTTTACATCATTCTTTTTCCTAGTAGACCTAGATGAGTTATGTTCTCATGCATTGATATTGCATATGTAAATAGGCAGTTTATTGTTTTTCGTAAGTGGAGTTGTATGATTATGTATATTATAGTAGGATGATTTGTATTCGGGAAATGGGATATAATTGTTGCTCCCCCAAAATGCCTAAATGCTCCGGGTTGCCAGATAAAGAAAGAAAAGAAATAAAGTAAATAAATAGAACATACATCATATGTATATATATCGAATAAGAAAATAAAAAAAGTAACATTCTACCACCAAGCAATGATGGTTGTTATACGACCTCCAACTATGTTGTTTCTTCTAATATAATCAAAATATATACCGCTTGATGATGGTTGTTATAACAACAAAAGATAATGTACTTCTAATATAAATATGCAACTTCTACAAATGTACATAATCAAAATGGAAGAATATACAATGTTGTAATGCTACATATATACTACATGTGACCTCCAACTATGACCTTCAATAGTCTTAAATAGAAAGTTAGGGCTAGTATCTCTCCACAAGTTTTGAGGCTATGCCCGTCCACAATCGACACATTCTGTGCGATGTAAATCATAGGCCCGATTCTAAGGCGCATTAACACCAAGAGTGATCGAAGTTCTCTCCCTGCACAGGTTTCTCGACCTCATGATAGGAGTTAAAGCCCCTAAGCTTCATTCTTCTACTCTCCAAAGGGTTAAAATCATAATTTTTAAATTGGTAAAATTCGATACTGGCTATGACTCAAACCAATTTGTGAATGAGTATACTTTTTAGTCCTCCAAAATTGTTCATTGTAAAAGCAACATTTTAATCAACATGGGAAATATTGTACCCTTAAATTACCCTTCAAATAACCTCCAAAATGTACCTCCAAATATGTATATAACATGACTTAAAATAGCCATTTTCAAATCATGCTTTAACCTTCCTCAAATTATACTTCAACCTTCACTTTTGTGCCTCCGAAATGTAAAACCAAGTTTTAAGATACAACTTAAAAAATAAGGTTGTCTTCCAAAATGTTTTCCTCTGAAAATATGAATGCCAATATGAATGACATGCTGCATAATGCCTCCGAGATGTACCTGCTAGGATAATGATCAAAGCATGATATATTATAATCTCCAATAAAAATGTTAAGTAATTATATACTAAGCATCTCGAATAAATTACATAATGTAATTACCACTGAACCATATGTACAAGTTAGAATTATACTAAACATGATACATAAAACCTCAAAAAATATGTAAATGCTAAGATAAAACAATACATCATAAATACTCTACATAAATGCTAAGTAAATATATACTAACATGCTCCAATAATTACTATAAGAAATTAATATCACCGAATTAGAATTCACATAATTAACAATATATTATATGAATTCAACTATAACAAATAATATGTTATAAATGCCGATATACGAAATAATACTAAAGTCATAATAGAGTTAATTATCTTCCCTTACCTTTGTACGGTAGCCTCCAATAAACTCCAAAAAAAACCCCGTATTGAACTTTGAATAACAAATAGAAATCTTCCTCAAAAACCCCTAAACGACCCCTCCCAATTCATCTAGCAATGCCCCCAAAATTACAACTAACCTACAGAAAGAAATAGACTTCGAAGTATAAGAATAAGAATAGACAACTTTAATTTCGATGTTTGACTTGACATAAAAATCGAGAAATGGAAATGAGTATAGAAATCAATAAAATTACCTCAACACGTAGGCTTCTTAATAACAACGAGGAAGTGTTGAAGATTCGAAGCGACCCGACCCCGAAGCTAGATGAAATCCCCTGAAAACCTCCAAAATATTTCGCTTCGAGTTTGATCTAGCTATGGCCCTCAAACCGAGACAAACCTAGCTAAGAAAAGCATCTATTATGTGTAAGGAACATTTATATTAACTTTATTTTCTTAGACCCCAAAGGGTACGGAAAACAAGAAAAATAAATAAGTGAAAGAGATGACAAAATTTAGATTAAAATGTACCTCTTGCTTTCACGACTCCAAAAATCCACTTTTTATCTCCAGGCCAACTCCCGAGATAGATGGATTATCGGCGAGAAGATTGAAGCTTTAAAGATCCCTACTCTCTCTCCTTCTATTTTTGAAATTGGATGAAGAATAGGTCAAAGTGCTTTTTAAAAGTAAGTCAACAAAGTAGATAAGACAGTTATCAACCGATCTATATCATTGTATTAGGTGGTTGCTATGTATCGGCCGGTCGAGGTCCACATCAGTCGGGTTTCAGAGAGTTTTGATCTTGACATATCAGTTGGTCTATAACAACCTATCAGTCAATTGCTATATATATCAATTGGTCAAGGTTTACATCAGCAAAGTTTAAGAGAGTTTTAGCCTCGATGTATCAGCCAGTCTATAAAAACCTATCAGCTGGCTATTACTATAAAAAGAAGAACTAAATCAATTAGTGTCTAGATTTGACCCATCTACACCTAGAATTTGTCTGTCACCACAATACGAAAGTCATAGATAATTGAATATATCGGTATGTAGTAGGCTTTAATAGTTATTGTTTAGGAGATATAGCCAAATACTCCACTGCTATCCTACTAATAGCTCCACTGCAACCTCTCTAAACTTTTCCAACAACTCCGCAAACTATTCTATACTACTAATGGCTATTTTATTATTTAAATACCATTCAAAAGTCTACTAAAGGCATGATAAGTAATGACTACGAATGTCATGCTACGATGATAAAATTATATTCGCAAAAATTTTGCTCAGGAAATTATGTCAACTAGTACCTCTACGTTTTACTAGATTGATATAAATGTGTTTTTATAAAAATTATGGGCAAAAACCTTGTTAGTATACCAATGCTTGGACCAAAATCCAATTAGTACACTAATCGAATGTATCTTCTAATTAGTACACCAATCAAGGGTTTTTATTCAAAGTTATGCTCAACGTTACGAAATCCGTTAATGGTCGAGTATTTTCGAATTTTTACGAAATATTCTCCGTTAATAGTTCTGCTTTACCCTTTTAATTTCAATCCTTATTTTTTTAGTCTCATGTTTTAAATAAGCACATTTATAGTTCAAATAAGATAAATAGTTAACATTATAATAAAAGTATTTCTTTTTAATAAAAATAATTTTAAATAAGTTTAAAATAAATAATTTTTTTAGTTAAATAAAAATTTTATTTGGCCTCTCTAGTATTAATTATTATTCTTTCAAGCAATCACATGGTGAAAAGTAAAATTATTTCAACCATATCAAATTTAAAAATATTAGGATAAAAAAACTAATAAAAATTCAATAAAAATTAAAAATAACAGTTTTATATAAAAAAAAAATGAAAATTTCAAAATAATTATAACCCGAACCCTAATTTCAACAAAAAAAATTATATATTTACCAAAACTTCAACAAACAATTTGTATGTAAATATTTTAATATTCTATGTATTGAACAGAAATTTAACAAAATATTCCATCAAAAAACTAATTATACTCCATCTAAAACTCACAAAAAAAATTTAACCAAATTTAATAAAATTAAACCAAAATCCCCACTTTCTAATTCCACTTCATCATAAATTAAGAAAAATACTACAAAAATTCAAAAAAGAAATCTATATAAATATTTAAAATTCTATATACTCACAAAAAATTTAACAAAATTTCAATAAAATTAAATCTAAATCCCAAATTTCCAATGCCACTCCATAAAAAATTTTTAAAAATTCAATAAAGTTTCAACCAAAAAAATTATATAAATATTTAAAAATTCTATATATTAATCAAAAATTTAGCTAAAAATTCTTCAAAAATCCACATGCATGCCATCTAAAACTCACAAAAAAATCAACAAAAATTCAATGAAAATGAACCGAAAACCCAATTTTCACTTCTACTCCATCAAAAATTCAAAACAAATACAAAAATATGATAAATAAATATTTAAATATTTTAAATATTCAACTGAAATCAACCAAAAATTCAAAAAAAAAATCAATAAAATTAAACCTAAACCCCCAATTTTCAACTCCAATCCATCAAAATTTTTAAAATTTTAAAAAAATATATATATTCAATTAAAACTAACAAAAATTTTATAATCAAAATTTCTATACAATTAAAACTAACAAAAATATTTATACAATTAAAACAAATAAAAATTTCAATACAATTAAACTAAAAAATAATCAAAAATCCAATTTCACTCTATTTAATACTAAAAAAATTCAAAAAAATATTCAATAAAATTAAACATGACTCATCAAAATTCTAATTTTTTTCCATGATTAATTTCAATCCAATTCATAATCTATACATATACATATATATGTATATGTAGTGTTTGGGGGGAGGGAATTGAAGCCGCAAAGAGAAGGGGAGAAACAATACCTGATCTAGGAAAATGGAGAGAGAGAGATTTTTTATTTTTTAATATATGTATATTATTTTAAATATATTTTCTAAAGGACAAAAATGACTCTGTCGTGTGGCACAACGTCTGACTTAAAAGATATCGTAACTCCAAGCATAATTTTGAACAAAAATCTTAATTTGGTATACCAATAAGAGGATATCTTAGGTTGGTGTACTAATTAGATTTTGACTTATATGCTGGTACATTAACAAAGTTTTTGCCCTAAAATTATATATATTCATAATAGATACTGTGATGGGAAAAAATTATTATTCACAATATACAAAGTGACACATACTCAAATTTAAATAGTAAAATTTAGATACACTATTGAAAATGCTCTTAATATTGTTGATAGGCATGGAATATTTGTTAGTTGCAAAGAGTGGAGTATATTAAACTGTAAAAAATTGGTAACTTTAGTGGTCCTCAAGAGCTATCTTATTTTGTTAGATAGATGAAATGATAAAATGCCGCTCAATTTTATGGCGCATCTTTTAAATGGGCCTTGCAAAACCCGATCAGTTAAGTGTTCTACGCTTTAATCACCGTGTCAACAACGGTAAACAAAAGACCGAATTTATAATCTAAGTCATCATTAAATCAAGATATTCATTCAAGGATATAATCTATGCTATACAATTCTTGGTATCGATCATTTATTTGTGGTGAAAAGTTATTATGCATCTTAAGGCGTAAATGAATTGGTAGCTTTACATGCTTGATAATTATCTTTTACTTGTTCAATCAGTAAAACAAAATGAGGCCCAATTTATGGCTCATCTTATAAATGGGTATAGAAAAGACCAACTTAATTAATTGCACCACACTTAATCATATTTTGTCACCCATGATCCTAAATTAAAAAAAAAAAACTGAAATGTTCGAATTTGTAATCTTAATTGTTGCTTATGAATGACGCAGCTCAATTTTAGGCAGAGTAATAAATTTTAAGACGGTGATTGAACTTACGTAAAAAATAAAATTTACACTATAAATTTAAAATTACAATCAAAAGTAAACAATTTTATTGTCACATCCCGAAGCCCCAGACCCCGGGGACGTGAGTTATATGATGAAACATGAGATAAATTACTGGAAAATAATAGGAACATGACGAATGAAATAATTGCAACAAAGCAAATCTCGCTGGTATTAATCCGCCTCTGCAGGATGGTGATACTCATATCTACAACAATCCAACATAATACTAAAAAGTAAATCTATGCTATATAAGGAAAGAGAATGGTCAGCACCATTTCCAGAAAAAGATACATACATACATACATATATATATATATAATATATATATATAATATAGTAAGTAAACATTCATGTTTACAATATAATACAATAAAGGTTGTCTACTAAACAAAAGAGTAAACATCCCTATTTACAATATAATGCAATAGAGTGCACCAAAATAAAGTTATA
>MKEJ01033058.1:0-24326 GCA_001753735.1 Embelia ribes
GGCTTTTCCACGGCGATAGCCAGGCGGCTATCGTCCTTGAATGATGAGGTGGCGGTTGATGACGTGTCGAAACCGGATTGGACGGAGTTTAGCCTCTCGGGGATTAAGGTGGTCGTCAAGGTCAAGTCCGGACACGACGATTTCTTGCAGGTAAGGAACTGAATTCTATATCGAATTCGAAACGGTCGAAATATAACGGTTGCAGAAATTGAAAGAAACATCTTTTATTTTTGCTCGGCTCGTGGAATTCTGCAGTGGCCTCTTAACGGTCCATATCAGCTGATATGATGCCGTATTAACTGATATGGTGATGGTGGCGACACAATTCTAAAATTTATTTTCACCGATATATCGGTCTATAATAACAACGGCGGAGGCCGAAACAATTATGTAGTGGTGGCGCCATATTTTTCAAGCCGAGCGTCATAAATTTTGTTTTCTAAGAATCATGTTCATGTGATATTATCATTTTTTCCAAGCCCAATTTTTTCAAGCTATTTATAGCTTGTTAATTATTACTATCATTTTTCCCCCTAGATTAGGTACTTGAAATCTTTTTATTATTGGTTAATGTAATTCAAAGTATATTATTATACATATTATACTCAATTTGTAGAAGTGCAATAATTACACTCATAAATCGGTAAATATAAGGATTTTTGGTTGCAACTTATGTTTTCAGTTTCAAAATTTTTGAGTGCTCAGTTCTTAATCTAAATGTTTTAACCATAGGAAAAAACTGGGAAATTTTGAACAGAACACGTCCAGTTAGCTTTTTTCATTGTGGAAAATTTGTCATTTTACTTAAAAGCTTAAACCAAATTTGTCCTTTTTCAAGTAAATTCCATTGAGTTAAATTTATTTCTTTCATTTTCAAGTTTTTTTTTGGTTTCCATTGGGTTTCCGAAAGGTTCTCAAAATGTATCGGTTTGCGCAGGGGAGGATCACGTTGTTCTCGCGCTCTAACTGCCGAGACTGTGGGGCGGTCCGGTCATTTTTCAGAGAAAGAGGTTTAAGGTTCGTCGAAATCAACATCGACGTGTACCCGACGAGAGAAAAAGAGCTCGTGGAGCAGACCGGTTCCTCATCTGTACCCCAAATCTTTTTCAACGAGAAGCTATTCGGGGGATTAGTGGCATTAAACTCAATGAGGAACAGCGGGTTATTCGAGCAGCGTCTTAAGGAGATGTTGGGGACGAAATGCCCTGACAATGCGCCCGCAGCCCCAGTATACGGGTTCGATGATCCAGAGGAGTATAAGACAGACGAGATGGTGGGGATTGTGCGGGTGTTGAGGCAGAGGCTGCCTATTCAGGACCGTCTGATGAAGATGAAGATTGTCAAGAATTGTTTCCACGGTGGGGATTTGGTGCAGGCCATTATTCAGCACTTGGACTGCGGAAAAAAAGAGGTCAGTTTTGTTTTCATTGAATAATAACTTGATCCTTGAATATTTACGGTTGCATTACTTATTATTAGATTAGTTTAATTGTTCCGACAAATGATTGATAAGATAATTCGTAGTAAACGTTGGCGGATCTAGTACAGGGCGGAGAAGGCCACTGCCGCCTTGGCTCGAAAATTTGTACATGTATATGCATATAAAATTTGGATATTTTACTAAACGTGCACTATGCTACTTTTTATTTTTGTTCTTGCTTTAACGTTTTATGCACTACGCAATGCCGCTGATCTTTGCTTGGATTGTGATGCGTTTTTCAAATTATGGTATAATTTGTTCTGTTATTTGGTTGAATTTGAAATCTTAAATCTGTTGGAAGTGGCTAACCGAACAGTGGTTCTTTAATCATCTACTTCGGATTATAATATTGTTACAAACCAAATCACGAATAATTAATTTGTAGAGTTTGAACTTGTTTAAGTTGTTGGTTATAAGCTCAAATTTGTTGTGCTTTTCTATTTGAAAATTACTTTTTACTTTTTGAGTCGTGCTTCTTTATTTCTTTGTTCATTTCCATAAGGTAAAATTTAAAATTGGATTGGTTCACCTTCTTTTTCTTCATTGGTCAAGAACTACTTTTCTAACTTAAAAGAAATTTAAAAAATCCCCATATAAAAATTATTTGTCAGAATTTGTATATAAATTTAACATTTTTTTAATCATTCCATATTCGGAAAATAATAATGACATGAAATAAATCCAATAATAATGGGATGCAAGTGGCAGAAAACTACATTTACGTAACAAGTCGTTAAAAGAGTTGAATGATTATTTTAATTGTATTTAGCATATTTCAATTTCTTGCAATACGAGAGTTATGAGAAGTACTCCTATGTAACAAATTGCTAATTACCAATATATGTATAAAAACTTGTCAAGATATTACTCTATTCGTGGTCACTCAGTGTAGTTAAAAATTGGGTCTCTCACCAATTCCAAGAGCCAATATTAATGGTGACACACATGCCTTGCCGCATCATTACACTTTGTGTCAAGTACTGCCTTTATTGCGAGCAAATATACATACAGACACACATATACACACACACACACACGTGCACACACATACACATGTACTCCTAGTACTGCTAAGAGTTAAATTAATACTACTAGAGCTGTTTGTAACTGTCTAGAGTCGCAATTTTTCAAAGGAAAACCCCACCTTGTAATTACTACTTTTTATGGAGATAAAATGTGTGTGGATGTTGCATTGTTGTATTCATGACTTATTCTAAACTGTTTAAATATTTTTGCCTTCGTCACCCAATTGATAGACCTATTTGGTTTTTCATATAGTTTAAGAAAATTATTGATAATTTTAGTCAAATCATTAAATAACTCTTTTATTTTACTAATATGTTTTTATTGAGAAAATGAAATATACATTAAATGATGTCATTTTAGTAAAATACTTATTTATATTAATTCTAATCAAGGAACGTATAATATAATTTGGAATGAATGAAAACGAAAAGGGGGCCTATCAAATAGAGACAGAGGGAGTAATTAGGGACGTCTCCCTAGATAAAATAAATTCAGTAAACAAATCACTATATTTTATCTCCCTTGGATGCAATCAGTGGGTTGAAATTTTTCTATGCTTCTATGGTCCGGTTGAAAAAAAAAATTCAGCTTTATAGGAAAGTAGATTCAGCCCTCCTACCCAGAAATCCTGATTCCGCCCATAGATACTATCTAAAATACATTCCAATACATAAAATATGATATAGCCCAAACTATAAAGTAAATTTTTTTGTCTAAAAAAGAAAAATTGAGGTCAATCAGATTGCTGAATCTTTATTTATGGTATATTTATGGAAGTCAAACCAAGTTAGTTATTTATTCACATAACTTATGTATGAAAATTGTTGGTTACAAAAGCACGCACTTTTACGTACTTCATTAGTTTTTCCCAAAAATTTGGCTGATGACCATTTAGCAGAAGAAAAAATGGGAGGTCTAGATTTGGTTAAGTTATTGTGATTTCTAATCAGAATTTATGAATACGTAGTTATCACACCTTATGGAAAAAGTCCATAGTTGCGACATGCCCGTTGCTTTGTTTTTGTAAACAAGGTAATAGAGTAAGAGTTTAACCGGGAACTGATTTTGAGCATCATGTTTTCCCATGTTCTAATTATCCGACATCCTAATCAATCTTTATTTTTATAAATAGTTTGATTTGTTTTTCTTCGGCATATCAGAGTTTATTTACAACAGAAACTGTCATTCGGGGGATGAACTGAAACTACTGGTATCAATTGATGAAATAAGGCTTTGTTTGTTTTCTTTTCCCCCTCTAATCTTAAGCTCTAAAATTTTGAAAGGGAGATCAGGATTGTTTAAATTTCTGCAGTATTTACTATTCTAGTTCCACGAAAGTTTACTACTCAATTTTTTACCAAATAGGGTGATTTGTTGATACGTTCTTATAGGCGTGATTTTTATACATTACGAAATTTTAATTTCTTTTTCTTTCTGAATGCAATAATGCAGGCATTTGAAGTTGCGAATCTACTAGTGAGAAAGCACTTTATCCATCATGTGTTTGGGTAATTACACAAGTCATTTCAACCCTTTTGCAACTTTAGTCCGTATGCACATAGGCATTCACAAATATCAGTCCTACTAATCTTTACTCTTGGCCATATGAATGCAGGGAAAGTAAATTTCAGGAGGGGAAGCATTTTTACAGATTTTTAGAGCACGAGGCCTTTATTCCTAGGTGTTATAACTTTCGAGGATCTGTAAATGACAGTGAACCCAAGGCTGCTGCTACAATTAGCCAAAGACTACATAAGATTATGTCTGCGATACTTGAGTCGTATGCCTCTCAGGATAGGCGACATCTTGATTATATTGGCATCAGCAACAGTGAGGAATTTCGGAGGTAATTAAATTTCGTATCAAAAAATGAGGAATAAAAAAAGGATTATCTAAACGCAAAATGCGACATACTACTAATGATATGCGCAGAAAAGTAGAGACTGTACAAGCACTAGTGCACATATGCTATTGCTAGCTACTCCAGATAACTGGTTTCCGGAAAAAAGAAAAAAAAAGAAGGCCAAAAAATTCATAAAAGGACCCTTAAATTTGTTGCCACTTTATCGTAGCTTTTGCTGATCACATTTTTGCTAAAAAAATGCAGATACGTAAACATGGTTCATGATCTTCAGAGGGTGAACCTCTTTGAACTGTCATCAGAAGAGAAGCTCGCCTTCTTTTTGAATCTTTACAATGCGATGGTCATCCACGCTGTCATCAGAATAGGCCATCCGGGGGATGTGATTGATAGGAGAGGTTTCTTTTCGGATTTCCACTACTTGGTCGGAGGCCAGTCTTATTCCCTTACCACTATTAAAAACGGAATCCTCAGGGGCAATCGGAGACCTCCTTACTCCTTGGTCAAATGCTTTGGAGCTGGAGACAAGCGCTTAGAGGTAAATAAATACTCTATCAGGATTTTTTTAGTTGCAGTTTTTAAGCAAAAAGAAAAAAGATTGATGAATCCAGCTTAAAACTTCTAGCTTATTCAGGTTAAAGCATTAAATAAACTCAGCTTAAAAGTTGCACAATCTAATGCAGTTCAGTTTTTAGGCAAAAAGCAGAAAATCTTGAGCTTAAAAGCTAAAACCAAACAACCTTAGTCTATTATAGCTTATTAATATTAAAGTATTACAATTTTTATGAATAACTTCTTCATTTTTCGTCTTTTTTTTTTTTATTTCCAAAAGTAAGTTTAAGATAAACTAGAAAATGGAATAGATCAAGGAAAGTATTTGTGTTAAAGAGAGGTTGGAAAAGGGGGGAAATTTTTTAATTGAGACTTTTGTATTATGTTTCATGAATGTGGAGAGAAAATAGAAGGATCAAGGTATCAAGTTGAAGTTAGAAGCATGAAGCGGTAGAGAAAAGATTTAGAACAGAAGAAAATTGAGACTTACGTTTGTCAATTTAGTAACTTGAAGAGAGAAGATATCTGATTTATTACGCTACCATACAACTTATACTCAGCTTCTTCCTTCACAGAAATTAGGAAAAGTTAGGTGCTAAGACATATCAAAGAACCATTAATTATTTCTCCGAATAATTAAGGTTGCAGAATTACCTGATAACCTTCACTTATTATCCTTTCCATATACTTACAGTTTATAAATTGACTCAAATGACTGATTTTCATGAGAGAAATGATTCTTGCGAATGTTATATTTACTGGGTTAATAGTCTAACACAGTTACACAACGACTTTGTTGATTTGTTCTTCACTCTCTTTTGCTTGTCTATGTTCCAACTGCATCTATTCATTGTCTTTCCATTCAATATTCTGATTCGCTCACTTATCTATGTTTTGTGTTTGACTATAGCTGGTTTTTCCCAAAGTTAATCCACTTATTCATTTCGGATTGTGCAATGGGACAAGATCGAGCCCCATTGTGAGATTCTTTACACTTAATGCTGTTGAATCCGAGTTACGATTCGCCACGAGAGAGTTTTTCCAAAGAGATGATGGAATGGAGGTGGATTTGTCCAAGAGGACCGTCTATCTCACGGGGAATATGAAGTGGTAAGCCATATATGATACTCTATGTTGTCAAGTTTCATTTTATTTGCAAGTAAGTTTATGTAGTAGAATGGGTTGATCCTACGAATGATGCTAGGTTTTTTTGTACGGTGGGTTGTCAGAGCGAAAAGATCCTAGCCTTCATTTTGGTTGTTTAGGACAATGACTTACATTAAACGTTTTTGGGGAATTCCACCACTACTAAACTATGGTTGGCGTCTCATATTGCCCCTAATACTATGGTCAGTATCTCCCCCAGTATTATACCTTCGTAAGGGACGCGAGTTTCTTTTCACTATTTTGGACGATTTTAGCAAAATCTCCAGTTAATGAAAGAATTATATAGTTAGGGATACTATCGAAAGTTCGACATGAGCAACTGATTTAGAACTAGAGACCCTATCTTTCTGCAAGTCAAGTAAATATTACTTTTGTACTTAGATAAAGAGCAGAATTATGGAACATTTAGATTTTTGTAGAGCTTACAATTTTTTTGTCTGTCGAGCGTGCTTCGATATCATAATGAAGTGCACCTAAAAGAAATTTTTAGAAGAAGCACATGAGCTTTTGAAAAGCCAAATTATGTTTTCAATAGATGTGTGAACTGTAACACGTGTAGAACTTCTTTGTGCATTAAAAAAATTAGCCTTCCTAATTTCGCACTCATTTTACAGGTTTAACATGGATTTTGGGGCAGACAAGGAAATGTTGTTATGGATTTTAAATTACTTGGATGCAAATAAATCAGGTCTTTTGACTCATCTTTTGGGAGATGGTGGCCCCGTTAATATCGCTTACAAAACTTTCGACTGGTCAGTCAATTCTTAACAATCGTCAATGCCTTGTCTGAGACGGATTGAAATGTTATCCGTCCGCTAAATCTGGAAAGAATTTCTATTCCGAATTATGTGGCATTGACAAATCATCTCTCTTAACGGAAGTACTTGTGCCACGTTTTTCGATTCAAAAAATCTGTACCATTTTTTTGTATCAATGACATTACCGATCTGATATACAAGTCTAGCTGTATCATAGTTGGCTACCTGCATTGGTTAGGGAACATGAACTCATGAAATAGTGAAAAATAAATAGGCAAGGTCCTAAAGTTTTCTCACACATTGGCCCTCTTCATTTAGAGCACTGGTTTTGAAATAAAAAGAATTGTTCTTTTCCTATGTCTGAAATAGTCTAAATGATAGTTGTCAATAGGTATTGGTTAGTGTACTGATTTTGTAATTAAATCGTATGCCTCAGAGCCAGGTGTACCGGTAATACCATTCGACATTTCGCCATTAAAACAGCCAAATACAATGTCATTAGGAATCCGGGTAAAAATACAGTTGTGTTTAACTTCCAGTAGGCAAGTGCCTCACAGGTATACATTTAAACATGGCTAATTATATCAAGTTGTTATTGATATGAAGACACTACTAACGATATATTAGGTTAAATATGTGGAATCCAATTTAAGCTTAGAAACATACAAATTGATAAAGTGAAAGTTTAGGAAAAGCGATTCCCTCCCTTGAAATACTACGGCAAAATTTTCAAAATTCCGAATACCAAAATTGAGATCGAGAATGTAATACAAAATCAATACCAATACATACAAGAACCATAATAGGGAAAACACGAACACTTGGCTCACTTTACTTTGAAACTATAGCGAAATGACAGTCTTTAAGTGCATGGACAACTACATGTTAAATTACAATCACAAAACAACCAATGGCCTATTCAACAAGACAGTCTACACAATCAAACTTTAAGGTTAAATCTAATTATTGACCTCCAACAATCCTATAGAATTTGCTTTTGCAACACTCTGATCGTTTGGAGCTTGTCTCGAGGTCCCCAAAGTGCTAAGAGTGGGACTTGCGAGATTGCTTCTGGCAAGCAAAGTATCCCGTATGCTCTCAACATTCTTTCCCAATGACCGGGCCTGGTGATGATGGAGGTTTTCTTTTTCAGGGATGTATACCATAATCTCGTGTTCGGAACTTAAATGTACATGGCATAATTACCGGAAACGCTAGTTTTGAGTGGGAAACGTGTTTCCCCGGTTTCTGATACTAAAACGAAATGCCAAATTTTTTTATTAGGCTTATGTGTAGTAAATGCCTCGAAAACATATTGACAATGTCTTGGAAATGCGAATGATACATATGTAGGAAAAACAATTATGAAACATTACGGATACTAATAGGAAAATTATAGGAAATTTGATGAGTATATATTCATGCAAAATTAAACAAAAATAAATAAAAATATAATAAAACATAGTGTTTTTAGCACTTTTATGCTAAAATAAAAGTTTTTTTTATGTATATTTTTTAAATTATAAGTAACATATTTATAAAAAATATCAAATATAAGTATAAAAGTCTAAGTATAACGGGTATTCATAATTTTCAAAAATATTTTTCAATACTAAATTGAAGAATCATATATTTCTCTACATTTGTATTTTCCGCTTTTGTTTCCCCTTATGATTCTCTCTTCCTCTTCCGAATTTGGCTTCTATTTATAGTTGAGGATGAATAATTGTGGATAAGTATCCCTCATTTAATATTCTGTTTACCATTTAACCAAGAGATAGTTATCATGAAAACCATTTTTAAAACTTGATGATTGAATCATAATTATCTCTTTGAATTTATTTACGAGATAATGCATAAAAATTATCTAATAATAATATATATTTTTAAGGAAACTAATTGTTGAATATTATCTTTTGTTTTTTCATTTAAAAATATAATTAATTTTTTATATTTATTAATCATCTATATATTTATTTCTTGTCTACAGCTTACATATTTGGTTTTCCATCAATGAGGTGCCAACCACTTCATTTTACGACTGACGAGAAGGAAATTTCAGGGACCAAATTAGCATTTACTTAATACTACAGGTACCACTGTGTAGTTATCCCTAACTTTATGTACGTAATAGTAGTAGTCAATTATTATTTCAAAACACTATTTTATATGTTAATTAATATTATTATTTTTTTATTAAGTCTTCGTCAATGGCGGTTCTAGATCTCCTAAACCAACTCTTCCGGAAAATATATTAGAAAAAAAAAAAAAACCTAATAAAGTGTTAAAAACTGAACGTAATATAAACGACTTCACAATTCCTCTTTTCTTACTTTTATTTATACCATCTCCGTCTCTCTCTCTCCAGCTCTATATTACTAAGGAAAATAGTAATTTTTATCTGGGCCATTGAAACCTATCATCTGTTCGATGAAATGACTCTTTGAACTGAGGTTTTGATTGGGTTCTGTTCAAAGTATTGATTGACTTTGTTTTTGTTATCCGGGTCAGGTTTAAATTGGGAAAAAACAAAAAAGAATTGGGTTTTATTCACAGTAATAGGGATTGGCTCTGATTTTGTGATCTGGGTCGATACAAATTGGGGAAAAAATGAGGGAAAAACAGGGTTTTCTCTTTTGTTTTTGGGTTTTATTACTTATTGGGTCTTGTTTGGGAAAGTTTGTTGTTGAGAAAAATAGCTTAAAGGTGACGTCACCAGAAGATTTGAAAGGTATATATGAGAGTGCAGTGGGGAATTTTGGGGTGCCTCAATATGGGGGGACACTTGTGGGCACTGTGGTTTATCCCAAATCTGATCAAAATGCTTGTAAGAGTTTTAGTGATTTCGATATCTCCTTCAAATCTAAGCCCGGTGGCCTGCCCGTGTTTGTTCTCGCCGACAGAGGAGGTGATTCAATTCGTTCTTTATGGTAGATGCGGTTTATAGATTTTGTATTGTATTCATGTTGAAAATTTTAATTGGGTGTTATGTTTGCTGATATTTTCTGAATTGGGTTATCTGGTTTTGCCCGATTGGGAAATATATTGCGGTGGTGGTTTGTTTTGTACTCAAATTGAGGCAGTGTTGTATTATAGCTTTTTTTATTTTGAGTAGATGATGAAAATAGGAGATGGACTTTATGTGTTCTGATGATTTCTGAATTGGCTAATCTAGTTTTACTTGATTAGAATATTGGGTATTTATTATGGTGCAATTGTTGTCTCTTTAACTTGTGTCTAATTTGGAGCCTGGAGGGTATTATTTATGTTAATGAAAGGATAGTGATCCATAAGACCATGATTTATTATAGAAGGTTATGAATTTCTCTAAAGAGAGTAATTTTAAAAATGATATTTGTGGTTTTAGGTTGTCCTTTTGTGTAATTAGCATGTTGTTGAACCTTCCATTCATTTATTGTTTCCTGTAAGGAAACTATTTGTTTTAGGGAAACTTGTATTGACAACCTGATTCAGAGTAGCTTTCTTTCTGCTAGGAAACACGAAGAATATTAAATAGATCCTCTTTAAACGCTAAGTTTGTAAACTTTTAATATTTGCATGCATTGTCTGTTTCTCTCAGCAATTGAAGCTATTGCAATTGATATCTTCAAAGTTATTAATTATTTCTTACTAATTTCGCATGAGGTTCCTATTAATTTTTTGTATCTTTTAGAATAATAATGATATCATTCACCTGTTAATGTTTCAATTTTATTATTTAGTTTGTCTTTCGCACCTCCGGCTTGTTCACATGCAATGTCAATTTGTAACAATTGGACTACTTTTTACACTGGGTAATGGTACACATAATTACATATTTAGGAGCTAACACATGCAGTGGCTTTTTTACAAGAGTCCCACCATTATAGAAGTATAAATTGTTCATGTCCTAATAGTCCATTATGCCATCATTCAGTAAATGTTGTTTCTCTTCTTGTTCTTTCGTTATTTGGGGTGAGAGTTTATTCCTTCGAAATCTTATGTTGGATTGGCCGTTTCTCTAATTTGGTCAATCTGCTATACATATGATGAGCAACTCTTCCTTTGTTAAAATGCATGATTTGTTTTTTATGATACCACTCGCACATAAGTTGTGACTTTGATTATTTTTTTCTTGTTTCTTATAATCATCTTCGCCAAAATAAAATTTCACTTTTATAACTCGATGCTCATGCAGAATGCTACTTCACATTAAAGGCATGGAATGCGCAAACTGCCGGAGCTGCAGCCATTTTGGTGGCGGACAGCAAGGTGGAACCGCTCATTACCATGGACACCCCCGAAGAAGAGGATGCCCAAAGAGATTATCTCCAAAAAATAAGCATCCCCTCGGCTCTTATTAGCAAAAATTTTGGAGACGACATTAAAAAGGCATTAGCTGATGGTGAAATGGTTAACATAAATCTTGATTGGAGAGAGTCACTCCCTCACCCTGATGACCGAGTGGAGTATGAATTGTGGACCAACAGCAACGATGAGTGTGGGCCCAAATGTAACACCCAAATCGAGTTTATTAAGAATTTCAAAGGGCCAGCTCAGATTCTTGAGAAGAACGGGTATACACAGTTTACTCCACATTATATAACTTGGTATTGCCCTGAGGCTTTTCTTTTGAGCAAACAATGCAAGTCTCAGTGTATCAACCACGGGAGGTATTGTGCTCCGGATCCCGAGCAAGACTTTACGAGAGGGTATGATGGGAAGGACGTTGTCGTTCAAAATTTGAGGCAGGTTTGTGTTTTCAAGGTGGCAAATGAGAGTGGAAAACCATGGATGTGGTGGGACTATGTCACAGACTTTGCTATTCGGTGCCCAATGAAGGAAGAGAAGTACACTAAAGATTGTGCAGATCAAGTTATCAAATCCCTCGGTAATTCTTAATTCCCCAGTTACAATGTTTTATCTTGTCATTTAGGTGCTATTCTCTTTCAACTAAATTTTGTATTATTATTTTTTTCCCAGCAAGAAATTATGGCGCTAGCTGTATTTATTACTTCCATCATTGTAAATTCTCTTTCCTTCCACAACATGATTCATTGTTGGAATTCTCCTTCTGTAAAAACTACCAAATTGATCATGGTCAAGAATATGATTTCACTAAATTAGATAAACCCTTTTCTACCCAAATTTTACTCTAAAAAAGTTGTAGCAATCAAGCCTAGATTAATAAATTTATTGCAAGTGGATTCCATAGGTTAGAGAGGCGTCCATTAAGATATACTCCCTCTGTCCCAAAAGTATAGCTCACCTTCCTTTTTCATTCATCCAAATTATAGGTCAATTTTTATTTTTTAAAATTACTACAAATAAGTATTTTACTAAAATACCCTCGTTTAATACATTTTTTTTACTAACAACTACCAATTTTCATATTCCCAAGAATGACATATTAGTAAAAGAAATAGACATTTAATGTTTTGACTACATTTATCAAAAAATTTCTTAATTTGTGTGAAAAGTCAAACGAGCCTATTCTTTTGGATGGAGGGAGTACAATTTTAGTTTGTTTTTCAAAGTATCAGTCAAGGGGCTATATTGTTACACTTGATATGTCAATGAGCAAATTTAGATGTGTGTCTATCTCATGGGCGAATATTTTCTCCCTGTTCCTTTTCATAATCTATCTTTGAATACAACTCAGCTTTATTCATTGCTTAGCGGTTTTCAGTTGGGATGGGGTTAACCCCTTGCTTTATGAGTTTGTATACTGTGTTTTGTGCAAGGTTGTGATTAAAATAATGGGGAAAAAAATCATTACTGTTATGTGCATCGGTGCTGCTTACACAGCTTCATTTCCGTAATCTATTTGTGCCAATGGCGGTTCTTACTTTCTAATTTATCGCGTGATGGTAGATAAGTAACAGCAAACTTGTACCATTTGTATTTTGACTTTCTAAATGTTTGTTTCTTCGGGTTATCTATGAAGGCATGGATCTCAAACAGATAGACAAATGCATAGGTGATCCTAATGCAGATGTGGAGAACCCAGTACTCAAGTCGGAGCAGGAAGCGCAGGTATTCTTTAAACTCAAGAGTATTTTTTTGGATGATTTTGTAGCCTCATAATCCTCCCCATTACTTATCACATTTTTTATTTCAGATTGGCAAAGACACACGTGGCGATGTTACCATACTGCCGACTCTAGTCATAAACAATAGACAGTACAGAGGTTTTGTTCATAGTTTTTTTTTTTCCAGTTTTTTATTTCATTCTTGTTTTGAGTCAATGACAGCGAAATGTGTTTTCAGCTGTGTTTCTCCTTTCAGATTTGAATTGATTTGCAAAAAATATCTGAAACAGCTCATCTTTTAAAAATGTAGATACCAATTTGATTTTCCACATCAGCTTTGCAAATTTATTTTTGGCTCGTTTCAGGTAAGCTGGACAAAGGTGCTGTGTTGAAAGCTATCTGTTCAGGTTTCAAGGAGACTACCGAACCAGCTGTTTGTTTAACAGAAGGTAAGCTATTGGATTTGACTTCAGCATCAAATATCACAAACTTTTTTTAATCTCTTTTACTGCCTTTGTGTTGATTTCTTGCATATAGCTTTTTTTTTTCTCCCTGTTTTACCAATTTTACATGAGTGTTTTGGTCTGATTAGTTGTGAAAGTGACGAGTTTTTGTTTTGATACCAGAAAATTTTCCCATATTTTTACAAAAAGTTCTTTTAAACGAACTTCTCCCTACTGGCTAGTTCTTTTCTTAAATAAATAAATTTTCTGGGCGCTTCCCATTCAATGTGTCTCCACTACTATTTTCTTGAAAATTAAATGAAATACATGGAAAAAGCTTGCCAAGAAGGGGAAACCCTACAAAAAGCAATTATTTAGAAAATCTGCTTCAACATGCTGTTTTGAGAGTCATACTGGAGATGCCTTTTTACCATTTCAGTTTTCTCCCATTCCATCGCCATGGTTTATGATGCATTAGGAACTTTCCTCCCCCCCACCCCCGTAGTTTGAATTGTTGGGTTTTGGTTTCACAATGCCTATCTTGACAGAATCATCTGGGAGAGAGTATATGTGTATATCTATGCCACGAATCACTGCCCGAACTCTTGTGGTTTTTTCTTTGTTCAGATATTGAAACAAATGAGTGCCTGGAAAACAATGGTGGCTGCTGGCGGGATAAGGCTGCTAACCTCACAGCTTGTCGGGTATGTAGTGTACCATCATATTATTGATGTTTTGTCTTTGTAATTATGCCTCTGATAAGCACTCATTCTTTAGGACACTTTCCGAGGGAGAGTATGTGAATGTCCAATAGTGCAAGGTGTCAACTTTGTTGGTGATGGTTACACCCATTGTGAAGGCAAGTATCTATTTAAGTTACTGTTCTACCAAGTCTTGTGAATCAAAGGCCTGAAATTTCAAAAAGTATCAAGATGCAGAAACTAGTTTTATGTATTGATTATCTACATTAGATTAATTTTCCTTTCCTGTTTGAATAGCATGTTCATTCATTCTAAACATCGTCACCATTTTTAAGCACTACATTACACAAAGGCGTGTGCTTTTTTGGGTACAATTTGATTATTATCCCAAACATGGTTTTCCCCACTTTCTTTTCTATAACATGTTTGCGTGCTTGTTTTAATAGCTTCTGGTGCTCTACGATGTGAGATAAGTAATGGTGGTTGTTGGCACCATACCCAGGAAGGCAAGACCTTTTCTGCCTGCATTGTGAGTGCTTCAACTTTGAAAGACATTTTATGTCAAGTTCTTTGATTTTGTAAATGTGTTTTGGTTTTTCTGTTTTAACGAAGTAAATTGGACCTTCTTTGTTGAATGTTAACGTTATTTGGTGATCTTTCAGAATAACCATACAAGAGGTTGCAAGTGTCCACCAGGATTTAAGGGTGATGGATTCAACAGTTGTGAAGGTATGCATCCTTATTTGTTGTTTCCATTTTCAGAAACACGCTAGGTACATGGTTGCCGGCTTAGTTTGAAGAGAGTGAGTACAAGAACCATTGTCCACACACACGCACAGAGTTGTCACCCATCTGTCTAACTCCCTCTTTTATTTTAATTTATTTTTTTATTTTTATTATATGTTAACCTCCCAATTTTAACTGGCGGTTGATAGATCAATACCTTTTCATTATAACTTAGTATTTCCAATTTTCGAGGAAACTATGCAAATCAATTTTTGGTTTTTAGTTTTATTTCAATTTACTTTGAACTTTTAACATTCTGGAATTTTTGACCTAGTTGCACAAATTGCTTTGAATACTCTAATTATGATTTCCATACGTGTGTGTCTTTTGGAAAATTGTTAATTAATTCATAAACAATTTACAAACTCATAAATTATATGGTAATTTGCCCCATGTACTTGTAAATTTGGGTCTGGTCCTGCCAAAAGCAACCTATAGTATCTAGGATAGTTTTATTATTTTTAATCTGGCAGCTGAACGTGGAGCAATTTCATGAATTGAGAATTATACAATGAAATTTTTGGGGACCTCAGTAACTTCAAAACCAGGAAACTGTTTCGAGAGAGAACCAAAAGCAACCTATAATATTTGTTATGCTTATTGAATCGAAACATATAAAAGCTGGAACAAAAGTAGAATGTGAAATTCAGACTGCGGAGCACAGTTTAAACCAAATTTGGGGAATAATTTTAATATCTCTGTTTTTTTTTTATCCAGTTATCAAATATGTGTTCGGTTATTATTGTTTTAATCCACAGCACACTAAAATTTTGCCCTTATCTATCTTGCAGATATTGATGAATGCAAAGATAAGTTGGCTTGCCAATGTCCAGAATGCAGATGCAAGAACACATGGGGCGACTACGAGTGCAAATGCAATGGAAACTTATTGTATATGCGAGAGCATGACACATGCATAGGTGAATACGATTATCTCATTCGTTTTTTTTCCCCGAATTACATGTCATAATCTTCAACTTCTACAACTGTTTTCCATATTACGACACTAAACCACATTAATATTTGCTTCTCAAATTTTCTCCTTATGTTCTCTTTAACAGAATCTTGAAGGAATGTATATGTAAAGTATGCTAAAATTTAAGAGTCGTGGGTATTTTCGCCCAATAAATTGGTCATCTCCTTGATCTTATTTCATAAGAACAGTTTTACGAAGGAGGAAAATATGATTGATAGTGGCAATCTTATACCATTGCTAGTAGACCATGATAATATAATTCCAATCACATACTGTAAACTTTTAGGCCTGGGTACTATATATATCACACATGTTCGAACTGGTAGCCATGTCAAATAAGCTTTGTTTCTGCCTCTAAACTTGCGTGTTGGGATGATGCAGGTAAAGAAGCGAATACAGAAGTTAGCTGGGGTTTTGTTTGGGTTATTATCCTTGGTTTGGCTGTTGCTGGAGTGGGTGGATATGCACTTTACAAGTATCGAATCCGGGTATGTCACTACAGTTTTCTACTTGGAATATCCCTTCTAGGCTTATAATTGTCATATATTTTATTTTTGGTTCTAATGAGAGTAAACAGATTTTTTAGCTCAAATTTTTTTGTCATAGTTTAGTGGTGACATATTTGCCTATTGGATGGAAACTCAATATATTTTTGACTCATCAGACAGAGAATATGATCAAGAAAATTTGCCATCAGCTAAAACACGGACCAAGTAGTCACTGGCACATTACACGAGTGCATGTTTTCTAGTTTAAGAAACAAATAAGAACTGGTATGAATAAGAATTTTAATTCTCCTGAAATATTTGCAGAGATACATGGATTCGGAGATTAGGGCAATTATGGCACAGTACATGCCTTTGGACAATCAAGGGGAAGTCCCGCACCACGTTACTCATCATGGGGGCGTATGAAAGTTGAATCTTTTTTTTTTTTGAAAGTTAAGAACCGGAAGGTTCATTGCAAGTAAATTTAAACCACAATTTTGATGGGTAAAGTTTTTATTTTATATTTTGCTGTCCTCAAATAATCATTTATGTTTTTAATTTGGAATATCCAAAAATAATTCAATATTTTATATCTATTTATAAAAAAGAAAAATCATGTCATTTCCAACGTTATTCATTCACTAAAAACAAAATAAAATAAATCCCTTCGAATTTTATTTATAAAATAAATTGATATTATTGTCTGAAATTTCGTGTCAAATTTAAATATTTATTAGCTTTTGGACGAAGAGAGTACAACTTAACATACAAATGGTTTTATATATGTATGATACATATACTTCTTTCGTTCGTTTTTAATAGATCATGTAGATTTGGGCACAAAAATTAAGATAATTATTAGTAAAAATATATAAGACTAATACATCTAATCATTAGCACTTTAAAAATTTGAAGTCAAAATTTCATCTCCCTTTATAAATTTAATGAAAGAGATATGTTAAAAAGTAAATCAATTTTTTACATTGAAATTGTTAAATAGTTATTTTTCTATATGATCTATTAATAAAGAACAAAATGTATAATAATTATTTGAAGTCCTCACATTTATAATGCATAAGCAATATTTTTTCAGAACTTTTATGAGTAGAAAATAGTTAGATTAAATTAAATTAACAATTAGAGTGATAGCTTTTCTCAAGTAGGAATACCTGATATTAAATTTTAAAATCTAGATTGTATACCCACAACTAAATCTATTTTCATAATATATATATATAACAACCTCCTCACCTTTTTTAAAATTTTTTGCAAGGGGAAAAGCTTTTATTATCATAATTCTTTTAGCTTATTATTTATATTTGAGATCTACAAAACTAATAATTAAAATTGGGATAAATAAAGAATAAAAAAAAAAATTAGAGAGATGCGAACAACCAAATGAGATGGTACCACGAAGAGTATTTTCATAGTTACGATGAATTTAACTCAAATTTAACACCATATTCACCAACAAAAATAATCACAGCTCATAACAAAAAATAAAACATCACAATCAAAACAAAAGACTAATTCAAACTTAAAAACTATAATAAAAAAATAAAATAAAATAAAATGGAAAGGCACTTATGCATAAAACAATGATGTTTTGAACAGGGTATATTTGCATTACGATTGCCAAAATTCACATTTATATTTATGTTGATATACGAAATATGATGTTTTTATCTTTTTGTTTACTTAAAAGAAGGGGAACTTTTTCCAATGCTAATATGGTTTAATCTTTATTGTTTTCATTTTCCATTCACTTGATTTTATTTCTTCAATTAAAATTCAGTAATTTATGAGGTTGGTTCTAATATAAAAAAAAATGAAAATAAGTAAAAATATACAACAAATTTAACTACAGAAATTAATTAAATTTTCAACAATAAAACAAAGAAGGACTGAGGCACAAATACATCTCTATCTTCAAAATAATTCATGTCTCTACAAAGAATTAATCAGTCAGTGCAATAAGAACAACTCAAGCATGTCGCCTCTAGAAACAACAATGGAAAAAATAAATGAGATGTGAACAATCAAGTGAGATGGTACCACTAAGAGTATTCTCATAGTTACGTTGAATATAACTCAATTTAACACCATATTCACCAACAAAAATAATCACAGTTCATAACCAAAAATAAAACATCACTTCGAAACAAAAGACTAATTCAAACTTAAAAACTATAATTAAAAAAAAAATGGAAAGACGCTTATATATAAAACAATGAAGTTTTGAACGAGGTGCATGTGCAGAAAATTAACTAGGTATGAATTATAGCGTCTTATATTGTTCAATTCATTTTTTTTAATTATATTTAATGATTTAATATCTTATTGGTTTTAGCATATTTGCATGTTACCGTTTATGAAGAATGTGAATTTTTTTATCTAAGTATTCAAGATTATCACAAGATTCTATTCCACTGTATACTGCAACAAATATATGAATAGCGCTAAATTTATTCTAACATGGTGCATGAATAATGTAAAATTCTATTTTCTAAGCTATGTAAATATTTTCATTGTATTACTATCGATTAATGATTTTTTATTCAATAATCGTTATCATGAAAATATAAAGTGACAACGTAGTTCGGGCATCCAATACATGTGCCTCAGGGGGTAGTGCATATAAAAGGCTATTAATGGCATATAGTTTGTTTCTGACAGTTAAAAATGAAATGGTAATTTACACTCAACACACGCAAATAATTTGGTTTAGCAACTATTTGTACTATATTTTTCAATAATTATACAAATAATTGTCTTGAAATTCTATCTATTTCATTTTTAAGTCTATATATATACATCTAAATTGTTGTGGCAACCACTTATTGGCCTTGATCCCTCATGTTTATTTCTTGTTTTTACTCACTCCGGTCCATTTTAATGGTCTGAACTTTTTTTTATAAAAATTAAGAAATATCAATTAATTTTATTAAAATATAAAATATTTTTATTCCCTTGCCTAATATACCCCTTATTAATACTACAAATTTTATAAAACTCGTTATGGATAGAATAATTAAATAAATATAATAAATAAGGACATTTAATAAAGTAATTTTTCAATTATTTTTCTTAAATAAAAATTAGACTAAATATTGAGTTGAATTAAAAATTAATTGAAGCCTATTAAAATTTGACAGAGAGAGTATTAGATAATATAATAATAATATCTATAGTTATTCAATAGGGTAAATTACACTTTGACCCATGAGTTTCTTAATATTACACAATGACTCTGGAGATATCCAACGTTACACTGTCACCCTCCTTTCTCTGACATATTTCCAATAGTGGACAACCAATATATCCTCAAGGGTACCATTACATTTTATCCAAATGTACCTTACTTCTTCTTCTTCTTCTTCCTTTTTTTTTTTTAAGTGCATAGAATAATCAACACCCACTCTATATTGGTGACAAAATGCAAACATTACAAAGGAAGAAGGTATTAATAATTGAGATAATTTATACTTTCATTTCTAAGTTCCTATAGTTTGTTTTAAAAAATTAGATCTTAATTTTAAACATAAAAATAATATACTTTCCCTAAAAACATAAAAGAGCACGAACCTTTTTTTTTCAATACACCATTATCACCTTTTGAATTAATAATAAAATTAGTCAAGGGTAAATATCTTCTTTCCTCATTTTATTTTATTTTTTTATTTGGAGGATAGTGCAAATTTAAGATAACTCATGGGATATTTTTAAATCAAAATCTATGTAATAGAGTTTAATTAACTTGCTATAAAAGATATTGGATGAATTTCAATTTATCCTATATTATTTTAATGTTATTTCAATTTACCTTTTAACCTATATAATTTATTTCAATTTATCCGGTATCGTTTTATTTTTCTAATCAATTGAGCCTATTAACTAATTCTTTTTGAAATATATTGAAAAGAGGAAGCAAATGGCTCAAGAGACCGGCACGTGATCTACTTCCTCCGCCAGACTAAGGAGAGTACTCATACCAGCTATTTTAATTTATTATTCTAGTATATATTTTACACAAAATAAGAAGTAAAATTGCAATAAAATAAATTTATAAACTTGTTTTATTTCAAATTTTAGCTTTTAATTTCGAAATGTATTTAAATTTCACTAGAGATGATATAATAACTGTTAAAAGTATTTGATATTATCATAAAATTGTTTTATGAGACGATCTCAATCAACAATGTTAACCAATAGTGTAAACTGAGACTAACAGAACGAAAAAATAGCTAGTAAATTGAAATTAATTATAAGATGGGACTAAATTGAAATCAAAGTAAAAGAATTTTTCTTCGTCCAAATATTATTGGATTGTGTTTACTTGATGTGCAATTTTAAGAAATAATATAATTTTATTTTATAAGTGGTTATATATTATAATTTCGAGTTTATCAATTTTCTTATTTAAAAGTTGGATGACAATTGTTTACTCAGCTTAAAAGCTGAGCTTATGTAGTATTTTAGCTTAAGGAAGCTGCAAGTTTTAAGTTGACTATATATTATTTTTTTTTTCAAATAGAAATAAATTGATTTATTTGATTAAAAATTGTAACCAAACAAACAGATATATTCAAAATTTTAGTCTTTCCATTTGTCGGGGTTAATTTTCAAAATTCAAATTGGATCCATCCTGTCATTATTTTTAAGATTTAAAATAAATGGATCCATTTTATTTTATCATTCGTAAAAGGGTATTAACGAAAGAATAATAAAATTAAGAGAAGTGACATATTGTTTATTATTAATGTACGGAGTAAGTAATGCATTTGAAAGGCCATTGTTGTTAATTGTTAATAATAAAGGACGAATCTACCCTCCCCTCTCCGTTGCCCAAAGTTTAGGGATCCGGGTAGCTTCTAGTCCGTTCCATGCAGTGAAAATAGCTCCCCATTTCCAGAATTTTCTCACAACCTCCTTCCCTACCGTCCGATAAAGCTATAGGACACGTGTCCCAAGATCATTGGAACCCACCCTCTATAAATCCACCACCCCAACGTATGCCTCCCCACACCCAATAAAAAAGAAAAACAAACTTGAGTGACAGTCACATTTTCCCCTCTCTCCCCCTAAATCTTCTCTGACGTACTTTCCATGGCTCCAACATCGGAGGTCATCCTATCCAAGCCGTCGAAGGAGATGACGTGGCCGAGCAGGGCGTACGTTACGTTCTTGGCGGGGGATGGGGACTATGTGAAAGGGGTGGTGGGTTTAGCAAAGGGCCTGAGGAAGGTCAAGAGCGTTTACCCTCTCGTGGTGTCGGTTTTGCCTGATGTGCCACGGGAACACAGGCTTATACTCGAGGCGCAGGGGTGCGTTGTCAGGGAGATAGCTCCGGTTTACCCGCCCAAGAACCAGACCCGGTTCGCTATGGCCTATTACGTCATCAACTACTCCAAGCTCCGTATTTGGGAGGTACGTACGTTGGTGTATTAATCCGTAAGCACGTTTTTTTTTTTAATATTTAAATATAACAAATATATTAAATTTATATTTTTTAGTATAGAATAAGAATAAATTTATTATTTTGCGATATTAAAATTTTAAAATATCATATTTTAAAGTTATCTTAAAAGATGAAAATATTATATTTTGAAGTTATCCAAACAGACGTAATATAATTATTTCTGGAGGGAAAGGTTTCCGAATGTTTTGAAATGTCCCCAGTAATATTTGATATTACACTTTCTCCCCCAAATCATTATACAAGTCTGATTGACATGTTTGTTTCCATATTTTATTTATTTTGAGACTATTTATTGAGAAATTTCGTCATTTGTATTATGCTTTGAGCACTTTAGGTTTTTAATATGAAGAAAAACTATCAGAAGAAACAAAAAATGTAACTTTTTTGGGACTAAATTTGTTCCGTTTACAAAATTTGGTGCTTATTACCATATGCAATTGAGACAACACGGACCGAATGAAACTTCTGTTGAATCTGTGAGATCATCCGTGTAAATCATCCGTTGCATAACGGTGGTGGTGATCAAATGTTATTTCCAAAATTATTGCCAGTTAAACTTTTTAACAAATACTACATTCTTAGGGTAATTATCATTGACCACCTGAGATTTGATCAACTATCAATGGACCCACTTCTTTAATTTTAGATCAATTACCCCCTTTAACTTCCAATAAAATATCAAGTAACCCTCTCTGTTAACTTTTCCCTTTTTTTAGGGGCATTATAGTAATTTAATAGAGAAAAGGATAAAAACGGACTCTGAGTTCTCTTTCTCAGTTTTCACTCCATCATATTTCCACCCCTAACCTTCTCTCCCCATGCCATTGCGGGGATGAAGCCTTAATCCTGAAGTAATAATCGATCTTTTATGTGTTTCTAAGTGTGTGTTTATATACTTATATATATGCTTGTATCATGTCTCAATTGCTTAATGTTATTCGGCCAACTGATATTAAGGATGGGTGTATAATAATTAATGAAAATTGTAGTTCAATTAGCTATTTATGCAATAATCCATAAAAATGATTAAAACATTTAACTGTAACACAAAATTATTTTAGAAACGCAAAATTATCAATTATTACAACTAATAAACACTAATAATAAGGGTAAAAAAGTCATTTCGTGAAAAGTTAACAGATTAATGTTCATTGATAATTTATTAAAAGTTGAGGGGGTCATTGATCAAAAATGAAAGAAGTGGGTGCTCATATAATTGACCAAACCTCAGGGTGGTCAATGATAATTGCCCTACGTTCTATTGAAAGTAGCATTTTTTAACAAATACATCATTTAATTGAATGAATTCAATAGTATTAAATGAGTTATAAATTTTTACAATTTCTAATAAATGTGGTAAAGTTATTGACATCCGACCATTATCCTCATGTAATCATCCAAACCTTATTAATAAGGAAAGGTTACGTTTCTGCAAAACAAAAATCAAAGGACTGAAAAGGAAAATAAAATAAGGAATGTTTCTTGACAAGGAATTTACGATCTTATCCTTGTTTTCTGATCAGAAGTTGCTTTCCTTACGCAGTTTGTGGAGTACAGCAAGATGATATACTTGGATGGCGACATTCAGGTGTTCGAAAACGTCGACCACCTGTTCGACTTGCCAGATGGTGGCTTCTATGCTGTCATGGACTGCTTCTGCGAGAAGACGTGGTCCCACACTCTGCAGTACAAGATTGGATACTGCCAGCAGTGCCCCGAGAAGGTGACCTGGCCCACTGCTGAGTTGGGCCCGCCCCCGTCCTTCTACTTCAATGCAGGCATGTTTGTGTTCGAGCCGAGCCTGTCTACTTATGAGGATCTATTGAGGATTCTCAAAATTACTCCTCCTACCCCTTTTGCTGAGCAGGTGAACAAGTTGCCTTCAATTTTCTTTCTTAGTAATTTTGTTCCTTTTTGTGAGTGTTTGGACTAAAAATGTTAATTTTGAGGATATAATGCAGGACTTTCTGAACACGTATTTCAAGGATATTTACAAGCCGATCCCACTTGTTTACAACCTTGTTCTCGCAATGTTGTGGCGACATCCTGAGAATGTCGAGCTTGATAAGGTCAAAGTCGTTCACTATTGTGCGGCGGTATGTAAATTTTTTCGTGTTATTTTAAATCATCTCCTTATTACCGAATGAATATGTATTTCCAAATCATTGCATCTAGTGGTGACCTCTAATTGATTGAATTCGTTGGATGTGTACCAGGGTTCGAAGCCATGGAGGTACACTGGAAAGGAAGAGAACATGGAGAGGGAAGATATAAAGATGCTGGTGAAGAAATGGTGGGATATTTACAATGATCCTTCGTTGGATTACGTGGCACCTACCGGAGAGAGTGACGCTGTAGAGGCTGTGAACTTGAAGCCCTTGATAGCCGCAGCTCTTTCAGAGGCTGGAACTGTCAACTATGTGGCCGCCCCATCGGCTGCTTGAATAGATTTTATTTTTTTACGTCTATGGGATACGTAGTTTTCAAGTTTTCCTTCTTTTTCTGCTTCGTTAATTTAAAGTGGTGGGGTTTGTATATTGTTAAGCAGGCAGGAAATTATCAATAAATTATGGTGTTAGATAAAAAAAAAAAAAAAAA
>MKEJ01033070.1:0-14902 GCA_001753735.1 Embelia ribes
CCAAATTATTGAAATAAGGCTTGTACGATGATAGTGGCGAATGTAAACTTATGCTTCAGATCATGCAAAATATTGGGTTTTTACAGTTTTTACTCTTTTGTGTCACTTGTACGTAATTGGATAGCTCAAATATCAATTTTGGCTTTGCTTTATATTGTGGAGACAGAAAAAACAAACCAAAAAAAGAACTATCATTCTTTTTTGGGGGTTAAAGGGATTAAGCGTAAGATGTTTTTGTTACGGTATTGTATCTAAAATTTGTTCAATGTTTGTCTATTAACTAAGGTTTTTTATGCTAAATTGGTAAGTTAACGATTTCTATGGGCATAGCAATGTGTGTATAAAATTTTCTCTGTGCGTTGTATTGTTTATACATATTATTTGTTTTGCGCATAGTATTTTTTTTGGGTTGAGTTATGCTTGTAGCATTGTTTAGGTTCATGCTGCATAGTGTTGTTTATGCCCATAGTATTTGCATAAATACTTAACTTACCTCTAATGTTCTTGAAAATGATTCTGATATGGGATTTTGCAAATTTTTGTCCAGGGGCTAACATGGCTTCTTCCAGAACGGTTTTCAGAATCCGAAATAGGACCAGAAGCAGGTTTTGTGAAACTTTGGTAACTTGGTTTCTTTTTGTTACCTTACGGAGCATAAATGTATTGGGTTTTCTTATTTTTCCAATTATGTTTTTTCTCTCCCAGAAATGTGTAAAGACTAACTTCAACTAGTTAACCCTTTTTCAATATCACTAGCGGACGTGCTCATGCGTTGCATGCATACGTAACTCAATCGTTGAAACATTACAATTTTTCCTTCGACGCTTGGAATGCAATTTTATTGATTGGCGATTATAATACGACAACCATGATTTTTCGTAGCATTGTTTATTCAATAAACCACTTCAAAATATAATAACTATGGTAAAAGTCTTTTACTTTACAATCTATAAATTTGTGTAATAGACAAAATAAATCTAATAATATTATGGGGGAAAAAAATTTAACTTACATTATTGAGTAAATAGACAAAATCTCAAAGACTGAAGTTTCCACAAAAATTCCAAAATTGCACCTAATTATTAGTTAATGAAAATATTTGAACCGAACTGTTCATAAGTTAAGCCCAACATCCTTTGCAGCCATTATGACGTGGGATTATCCAAGACCGCTCAATGTTATAAATTGACATCCACATCAAAATAAAAAATATATGATTTGTGCATTAATTTTTAAATAATTGACCATACTATAAACATAAATTTTTGCTCTAATATCTACCCTTACAAGTTCGTTCATTTTCTAAAATATAATTTACGAAAATTTATTGCATCGTACACACTTCATGATCACTTGACAATTATTTTAATCTTCTCTTTGTGAAATTTAACTATTATATAACCAAATATCTATATCAATGAATCAAAATAGAAAAGAGAGCCTAAAACTTCATTCAAAATTTATATATAAAATTTAAAATTTAAACTTACAAAATCAGACATCAATCACTTATTTTAACATGCATTCTATCAAGTCGCAAATCCACACAGGGTTGTTAATTGGATTGGATGTGGCTTGTCTGGACTTGTTTCGGTCCTGCTTGATGCTCCTTAGTGTAATTGCTTGACAGAATTGTAGATAATTCAAAATTTTTTAGAGAGCTGTTGACATATTGGTGTCGGGTTTGAGTACATAAAAACACATGTATTCATATTTTAATTTTACAATAATAGGATTGAACAAATACAAAATATTTACTTTCAATTATCATAATAGCATCTAATTAGATCAGATAGATATTAGGAGATTTTATGTCCATCTCTAGGGCTGGTTACGAATAAATAGATAGATATATTAGGATTTATTAACAAGGTTTTGATATACTAATCAATAGATTAAGATGACTTTTTAAAATTTACAAATAAGACCTAACATGGTTTAGCTCTACAATAGATTGAGAGAGAGTAATTTGGGAAGTGTAAAAGGAGGAAATATTAGGGGGGAGTTTGTACTTTTAGAGCAGAGTTAGATTATTCAAGGAAATGCATGTGCTTTGCTGAAATATTTGGCTGTTCTATACGGCGAAGAGAAAAGAGAATAGTAATTGAGAACTAGCGTCTTTGAAGTCAATGCATTATACGTCAAACAAGTTCTTGCATCCAAATCCCCCCCAACATCTTTAGTTCTTTTTGGGCTTTTGCTAGTGACTGTCAAATTTGTGTGTATCCATTCAACAGAAAACATTGATTTTTTCACTGAAAAAATTGTATTTGCTTCTTCTGCAGTGTATGCAATCTTGGGTATGGTCACTTCTATAAATGGTCATATCATAGACACCTCATCAGCACCTATTCATCCACCGCCTCCTGAACCTTCTTTGTTCCCATACTCCTTGTGCATCACGTTGCTGAAGGATTTGGAGACTTTGGTCGAAGTCACAGCACAACACTTTGTCGGTGATGACAAAAAATGGAACTTCATCACTGCTATAGAGGCCGTGAAGTAAGTGGAACTTAAATTTTGCATGTGACTCAACTTTTATTGGTAATATGATTATTTTGCCTATAATTTCAGAGTTACTCTATATCAGGGCATTGGTGAGGTTATCTATGTTCCGAAACAGTGGATACAAGATGCTTTTGCAAGGAGGGGAAATACCAAATGTTGAAAAGGATTCAAGGACTTTCAGTCCACAACAGAATAATGGGGGACTTGGTCTATTTAAGAAATTATATGGGAATAACTCATACAATCTTGAAGGCAGGGCTCTCTTGGCATTAAATAGGTTCGGAGAAAATGCTAGGGGAGTATCGGATCCGACATGGTTGTGTCGTGTACACCACCAGCAAGCACTTATGGAACCTCCGTGTAATAGTTCTTATATATATATACATATAGATTTGGAGAACCCAAATCTTATATGAAGTAATTTGCTTATATTTCCATGTTTATTAATTGCAGCCATGCTTGTTAAGAGACCCACACTTGCTTCTGTTCTGACTGAGAAAGGTCTTTATGGGGCTTTAGGTATAATGGCGGAGGTGATGTTCATAACAAGACCGCTTTTATACGTCTTGTTAATAAGGAAATATGGGGTTCGATCATGGTTTCCGTGGTGTGTATCATTGGGTGTTGATCTTTTTGGAGTGGGATTTGTTTCTCATGCTTTGTTATTGTGGCGTAACAGCCAAAGCCAGCAGCTTCACCTCTCAGACCCGGAAAAGGATGAGGTTAGAACTCCCAAAAGCACCCATTTTATTTATTATATGATGACGAGATATATCCCTTGGCATGAATTTTGTTGGGCAATTTCTTATTCTTCAATACTCCTTTTTATCTTGTTGATTGATATTGTCCAGTAAAAAAAAATGAAGATGCAATGAAAGGAGACAAATTTGGGGAAAACAAAAGGTTCTGAGGAGTGAACAAGTGATCTAGGCATTACTCTTATTTGAAAATAGCATTTGATGCGATAATTAGGGGTAAGAAGTAATGGAAAATAATAAGTCTGTTTTGTTGTTCACTTCTGGTTGTATTTTATGATACAGTTAAGAAGAAGGAAGCTGTTGTGGGCATTTTACCTCATGCGAGACCCGTTCTTTGATAAGTATACGAGGTAACTATGCAATTCGCTTAAAGAATTATCAGATCAGTTTAAAAAGAACGAGAAAGGTGTAAAAAGATGAAAACAAATATGTTAATGCATGTCAAATATTGCAGGCGAAGACTCGATAGCATTGAGAGAGTATTAGAGCCAGTTCCAATTATTGGGCTTCTTACAGGTCAGTTAATTGCCTGTTTTCTGCTGGTCGTTTTGTTTCCGTGAACAATGTTTTCACGTTAAATGTTTATTATAATATTTTCTCGACAAATGTTCACTGAGACAAAAGATATCCGAATGCCCTGGAGTTTTATCATGTTTAAGCTAATCCTGTTTGGTTTTTTGTGATTTGCTAAAGTTGAGCAACTGCTGTTGCTATCTCAATTAAGTCATGTCTCTATTCTTGTTGAACAGTTTATTTATTTACTTCATTGTTTTGATGATTGTGCAGGAAAACTTTTCGAGCTCCTTGTTGGGGCTCAAACTCGCTACACTTACATGTCGGGTTCATGAAAATGGAAATGTATGTTTTCACCTTCACGAAATACTTCGTACTGATTAATTGTGAGAATATACACAAAATGATATCTGTGAAAATTTTTGGAAATTATTTATCCTTTACTTTCTGGGATTAGAACAGAACTATGGTCGGACAAGTGATCAGATCTCGTCGATGTTTCTGGAAAATAAACCTTGTCATTCGGAACGCATCCAAGGGATAGGCAATTAGTCTCTTTGTTTTTATGTATTTGAAAATGTTAGCTTGATACGTCTAATTAAGGAAGATTTTCAATTTCTTATTTTTCCAGTTTTTGTAGTTTGTTTAAGTTATTATATATTGAGTAAAGGGACCCCTAATTATTGGATTTTACTTCATCATTTGAATCATCCACTGGTGCTAAATCCTGTTGGAGCGCTATTCATTCTCTCTGTTGCCATGATAGAAAGTTACGTATAGCGGGTAAATCAGATCTTTCCAAAATATCACTACGAAAGTCTTTTTCATTAAAAAAAAAGAGTAATGTTACACATACATAAATTGTACAAATATTTATTTGGTTAGATATTATGTTTCGAACTTTTCATTTTCTGCAGTCAATGTAGGAGGATATCGTCATATAATAGAGAATATACTTCCAGCATATATGATAATCGGTAGGCGCATTATTTCCCAAAATAAAAATATGGCAGTCTTGTGCATTTGTGAATTTTTTTCTTCTACCGATTGATGGCTCAAATTTTTCATGAGAGAGCCAACCAATGGTCCTAATCGGGATGACTAGACATAAAACCACAAGAGCTTTTTTTGTTTCTCATTATTCCTTGAGCCATAAGTAAATCGATGATCAAAATATTGAACATGATGCTCAGATATAATTTTATGTCAGTCGTGGGAGAAACTCTATAAAATAATTTATCAAAAACGTCCATATCGAGAAGGTGTAATTTCTCATTATCCCGGATAAAAATTTATGGGCACTAGAGTTGGTCGAGTTATTGGATTGCTCATCAGCAATGCAGCATAATTGCGATGCACTGACATGACACAGTTCTCGTTACGATGGCATAACATCACCATATCGAGATGGCTTAACATGTTACCATATCCAATCGATAACTATAAATAACAGGAGTACAACAGAAAATCATTGGACTGCATAACAGCTGTTGAAATGCGCCGAAGGGCACATTGCGGGCAACCCCAAATACACGAAGCTAATTACTATGATGGTACAAGGTATAATAAATATCATATTACATCATATCTAATACACCCAAGTCGAGTACACGAGCATGTACATATGATTACAAGGGTTCATGACCCGACACCCCCACGGCCCACCCCACCAAAAAATAATAATAATAATAATAATAAAATTGGAAGACAAATATAGTCTCTTTAATTTTATCTAACATAAAAAAGGAAAGGAAAAAATCAAACAGAACGGGGAGGTGGGGGAAGCATATGGTGTTGTTGAGACTGATTAATATTACTACTAGCAGTATTGTTAACCTGTTGATTGTGATTGGTTATGAAAGGGTGTCGCAACAACTGCCCCGGGCCCCACCTCCTAGCCGGATCTGTCTGCAAACAACACGCAATGAAATCCCGAAACTCCCGAGACGATGTGGCAGGCGCCTCGGGAGGCTGCGACATACATATGGCGCACATCAGGCTGGCCCAGTCCCCCTGCCTCCCCACCGCAAACGGGAACCTTCCCAGATAGAATTCAAGAATGCTGACGCCGAAGCTCCAGATGTCCCCTGCGCAGCCGTCGTACCTCCCGTGGTTGAGATCCGTGTTGATCCTCTCGGGGCTCATGTATGCTATCGTCCCCACAGAGGAGTTGCACGCGTCAATGGTCTGAGCTAGGATCCTGGATACCCCGAAATCGGCAATCTTGACCTGTTTGAGGGAATTGATGAGTAGGTTTGAGGGCTTGATGTCGCGGTGGACGATCTTGCGGCGGTGGAGGTAGAACAGCCCAGAGAGGATCTGGCGGGAGAGGTCGGCCAGGGCGGGCTCGTGGTGGATGTGGGTGCCTTCTAGTGATCCGCCGTCCATGTACTCAAGGAGTACTTGTATCTCCCCGGCGTGATCGAACATGTCGTGGCATCTCACGACATTGGGGTGGTCGACGTCACGGAGGATCTCAATCTCACGGCAGATCTGGCGGCGGACGGTGTCGTCGGGAGGACCTTGTAGAGTGTGCCGCCGCTGCCGCTGCCTATTCGATTGAGACGGTCGAGCTGGTATAATTGGATGGGAGGGCCGCGGGGTAAGTGGAGCTGATTGGAGTTGGAGGAGGAGGAAGGGGCGGGGTGGCGGATTATTTATTCCCCTACTCACACACTCTCTCTCTCTCTCTAGCTCCGTGTATGTATGTATATATATATATCAAAACTTAACAATGCTTTAATTGTAGCTGCTGCAGCTTCTTCCGCTGCTACTTACTATCTGTTTAGGAGGGAGGGAGGGAGGGAGGGAGGGAGTATTGAGAATTGGTTATAAGCAGCAGCAGCAGCGAGAGAGGGATGGGAAAGGCAGGCGGATACCAAATAGCTGGAGAGAGAGAGAGAGAGAGAGAGAGAGAAATTTCTTGGAATCGGAGAAAAAAAAAAACTAAGAAAGAGAAAGTGGTGATGTGTCAATTGAGAGAAAGCAAAAGCTAAAGCTAATCCAAGCTAAGCTAAGAGTACAGGCATAATAGGGAACTTTTATTAGCATTAAATAAATTAATAATAATAGTATTTAGATTATTTTTAGATACGGTAGTAGTATATTATTGGGCGATTTGAAAGCCGAGCCGACGGGGATGACGCGCTCCAGGGAGCGTGTATAATAGATAAATTGGGTCACAGACAAAGGCCAAACCTAGCCAATGGCCCCCTTTTTCATGTGCCTCATGCTAGTGATAGCGCCTCACAAATAACACGTTGGCCCTCCTCGTGGAAATTATTGTTATTATTATTTTTTAATCCCCCACTTAAACTAGTTACTCTTTACAATTATTAGTGTTTCTTTTATTACATCCTAATCTTAATCTTAAATTAATCAGTATGGATGAAATTCTAACTTCGGCAATTCAATATGCGGTTCCTAAGTATAATCGATCATAAGTTGCATTCCACACATATCGTGCTTCACGCATTTGCCGTGTGACGCTAACAATTGGCTAAAATACAACAAAAAGAATACTTGAATTCGATACATATACAATTCTTCAATTACTCGACAAATGGTAGAATATAGACAAACTTGAGAATTATGTATACAAGTTGCAAGTCACAACCTCAAAATAACACATGTTGATGGTTTCCAAGTCTTACAGATGTGGATGATTTTCAAGTCAACTATCGTCTCTTGTCAATAGTTCTTCTAATTCTGATTTCTAGTACTTCCTCCAAATCAAATTTATATTCATTTCTATTTTGGTGTGTTTCAAAATATAGTTTGCTTCTAAAAATGGATGTCATAAACATACTACACCCTCCATGTCTTTTAAATTATTACTTTAAGTTGAAGCATATGAATTAAAGATAATTATTAATTAGTCTTAATTGTATAGAACATAAATAATAATATTTTATTTTTATTATCTTTCATTAAATACTCAAAATATATTATTATAATCAATTAATAAGGGTAAAGTTAGGAAAAGAGTAATTATTATTTCCTTGGTTATCTAATCTAAGTGGATAATTAAAAAGTAATGAAAAGAATACGTAAATTAAAAATGAATGGAGGGAGTAATATGCTCATATATAATATGTTTTATATTATTCAATATTCCTGCTATACGTAAGTTTGTGAAACGAATATCAATTTAATGCGTGACAACTTATTTATTGATATCTTTGTTGACAAGTTCGTTTTCCCTTAGGGATAATAAACTTGAGATGAAGGGAATATATAATTTAGAGCAATGCTATGAATACCTCAAAATTTATCTTATTCTCTTACTTGTTGATGTGGTAACTGAATCTTAATTCAAGTCATTAATACAATACAACTAAAAACCAATCATATTCAAATATTCTATTTGATACGTTAGCAAATAAAATTTTTGGGTAAAATTTTTGGGTTGGTGTAACATTTATTTAGTTGATAGTATGGTTTTATAAAGTTACCTTGCTATGCCATTATAATTTTGTGATGTTATCATGATATGCCCTAATTGTTTTTTGAATTTTTATCACTAGGTATCACTATGCAATTACAAAACATAAAATCATTAAGTTGTCACATATATATATGATACAGAATTATGGAATTGTATAAATTTGATATATGATTATTTGGTAATTTTGAGAAGAAAAGTTCACTAGAGAACAATTGGAAGGGGGAGGGGGCAAAAAAGAGAACACATAAATTTGATTGTTGCCGCACTTTTGATAAAAAAAATGAATCAAGTGGAAGAGAGAAAAATAAATAAGGTAAGTGGGGATATGAGGGTTAGTTAAGTTTATAATTTTGCCTTTAACAGTTTTCTAGAATATAAAATACTTATCTGTAATTACATATAAAAGAAATGATATTTTAGGCATGAATAGTTTAGCTTCACAACCCCAACCCCTTTATTGATAAAGATAATTATTACCCATCTGTCATGATCCGTAATCCATGACTAGGGGACGTGAGAATAAAATAACAAAATATAATAACTAATACAACTCATTTCCCGATTACACATTCATCATGTCATAAACATACATAATATGGCTCCCGAATAAAGTCTCCAAAACCTGTATATGCATAAACATACAACTCCACTATGAATAACTGTAAAATACATGTTTACATATACAACTTCAAATTGCAGGCTTGATAAAATGATAATGATAATGATGATAATGATAATGATGATGATGATGATGATGATGATGATGATGATGATGACGACGACGACAATGACGATGAAGATGACGACGATAACGAAGAAGAAGACGAAGAAGAAGAAGAAGAAGAAGAAGAAGAAGAAGAAGAAATACATTCCGAATCCTATCTTAAATAGTTGGCAAGGCTATTGGGAGACATAGGAGTTTAAAATTGCTTCGCAACGTGGCTCTAAGAATAGAAGAAGCGGTGAGGGCGGCTCATCTAAGCATTTCAGAGGTTCAATCTTTTTTTGAACTCACAGGATCAGAATGGTAATTACTTGTTTAATATTATTTTTTTATTTAATTTCTTGTATCTTTCATCTTAATAACAATTTTCTTCTTATGCAGGAAGCAAAGAAGGGTGGGAGGTCAGTACTCTAAGTTTTTTCTTGCCACCTACAAGAAGAAGGGAACAAATGAGCTAATTACACTGAAAGCAAAACGGATTGCTATGAGTGTATAAAATTTAAATGCATAAGTTATATTTTTAATTAAGTTTTATGTGTTGACTATTTTTTCTATGTTTAAACTGATAATAGGATTATGTAAAGAAGTTGACTGAGATGGAAGCACGAGAATGCGACCGCGAGGCAAAATTGGAGCAATTGCGGAAAGACAACAAAAAATTGGAGGAAGAGATGGCGATTTTAAGACAAGATAGTCCACAGTTGTACGCTACAATACTGGATATGGTACAACAGATGTTGACTAACATAGAGATGAACAACCAGGTGTCGTTGTGTACCCAGTGTCCCCCTCGGCCTCCTCGTAGTCCGGACGATGAACATTTATTTCTCTAAAACATACTTTAAATATTTTTTGTTGTAATGAATATTTAATTTCTGTTAATGGATTGTATGTTCTATTTTAATTGTTGTTTGTTCAATTATTAAGAAGTTTGGATGCGATAAATTTATCAATTTATAATTAATAAAATCCATCAACATTTAATTTAGTCACTACTTTGTCGGTAAAAAATTTTGGATGGTATTTTGTCAGTGAATTTTTTAATATAAAATTAAATTTAGTCGGCAAAATTATTAATGAAAAATTAGGCTTCGTCGCTACTTTGTCGGTAATAATTTTTGAAACAAAAAAAATGGTCGGTGTTTTGTTGGTGAATTTAGTAATATAAAATTAAATTTAGTCGGTGAAATTATTGATGAAAAATTAGGTTTTGTTGCTCCTTTATCGGTGAAAATATTTGATAAGATTAAATTTAGTCGCTATTTTGTTGTTGAATATATTAATTTAAAATTAATTTTAGTCGTTGTTTTGTTGGTGAAATTTTTATTTTAAAAATAATTTAGTTGCTACTATTTTGGTAAAAAGTTTTGAAAAAAAAAAATTTGGTTGGTGTTTTGTTGATGAATTTATTAATATAAAATTAAATTTAGTCGGTATTTAGTCAGTGAAATTATTAATGAAAAATTAGGTTTCGTCACTCCTTTGTCGGTAAAAATATTTGACAAAAGTATTTTTTACCGAGATATTACCGACAAATATATTTTTTTATTAATATTTCCGACAAATTATTGACCAAATACTGACGAAAACTATAGTCAGCGAATTTTTTTGTCACTTTTCTGTCAGAAAATAATCATTAATCAAACGATGAGAATCACCGATAACTTTAGTAACAAATTATCTCATCGGTAAAATGTTAATAGCATTTTCATCGGTAATGTGTCGTTTAAAAAACAAATTTAACTTTTGTCGGTATTTAGTCAGTAAAATTACAGTTTCTTGTAGTGAAGTTTGAAATTTATAGAGGTAGGGCTCATGACTAAAAATGATGGATACGCCACTACCTAATGAAGTTCCATTTATGGCATTATAAATTACACTGACATGTGCAATTTAAAGACTTCGTTTTGTATAATTGCATATTTATTGTCCATAGTTTGATTTATTTCGATTGACTCATATTACAAAAATATTAATGGTAAACTTTCCTTTATCGATTAGAGTTGTTGTCGCGAATAGAGGTTAGGGCTACAACTACAGAACAATCTTTAAGGTTTGAATAAGGAGAGAAACAACATGCTTTGATAACTACACGTAGCCCAATTCGGATTCTAATTTCGCATACATAGATCATTGATGTGTATTTGATTTGTTGAAAATTTATGATAATTGAGTTAATGTTGCCAAAAGATCTATTAAGTTTGGCCATAAATTCTATGAGATCTTATGTTGATACATCAAAAATCAAAATGACAAATTCATAATGGTTCCAATGCAATTTTTCGTATCATATACCAGAACATTTATGGTTTTGAGATTAGGTTAGGCATGTTATAATAAATTTTGTTTACTAGCTATCACTTTGGATACATAAATGTACGTTAAAATTGTTATTAGGCAGCGTTCATAACATAGCCACCACATGTCTACGAGAGACTACGTTCCTGGATAATCGTGTGGAAGCATAATTGGAAGCATATTTGTATTTATTATCGATGTTAACCATGAACACCAACGAAGCATAAATAGAACATATTTGTATTTATTATCGATGTTAACCATGAACACCGGCGACTCACACGAGATGATACTATTTTACTCATATTTATGGCCAAATATTAAAAGGAGATCACAATTAATTAAATTTAAAACATGAATAAAAAAAACCAATTAATTGAAAGCAACTTATCACCTCTTAATTTATATTTCTATCAGCTACGGTGAAAAATCAAATCCAATTTTAAATTTGCAAAGCATTTTATACGAAAATAGAAATAATATCTCATGGATGTAATTGTGCAATCCATCCTAGATTGTGTCTGAAACAAACTGGAAAATTGTAATAAATGCAGATAGGGTTTGGTAAATAAGGCCCTATCTAAGATTTATATGTCCTTAAAAACAGTTTTAGAACTATAGAAATAATGGGAATATTAAAAGAATAACATTAATTCTTATTAAAGGAAATTTACGTGTTGATCAATTGCATACTATCATTTATTTAAATCCAATCGAAAGATAGTTTTAATCAATTACTGTAGCTGAAATAGACATATCCCCATCATTAAGCTTATTAATTTATTGGTAAAATCATAAATTTTATTATCCAACAACTGTTAGATGTCCTTATAAGCAGTTCTAGAAGGTTAAAAGTTAGGCAAAATATAATAAAATTTTATCATTAATGCTTATTAAAGATAGTTGAAGTTAATCAATTACGCATATCATGTATTTAATATTTTTAATCCAATGAAATCCTAATAGCCAGAAAATGACATTTTAAAGTATCTTAATTTATTGGAGAATCAATTGACAGAGTAGTTTTAAATACACAATAACTATTGTTTACCAATATAAAATATCGTTAAGTTTCTTATCCAACAACTATTAAGTGTTATGAATCCATCCAAATATGCTTAATTAGTTTTTAAGCAATTTTATTAGAATCTGTACTGGATAAATGGGTTGAACCGATTCTATTGGGAACTTGGGTGACCGTCTATCCCATACGATGCCTGGATCGGATAGGCAATATAACGCGTGTACAATCAAAGTTTACGCTCATTGCACCGGATCACACATTTTTTTGACTAGAGCAACACTTATAGGAAATACTTAAGAGTCCGTGAACAAAAAAAAAAGGTTTATTTTTTATTAAAAAAATAATTGAATGTATCCAACTTAAAATTTTGAACTTATTCAGACCAATATAAGTAGATAACAAATAAGTTCAACTTAAAGGGAATTAAAGGACAATATATGTGCAAAGGGTAAAAAATGTAGGCCTAAATTTTGTCGACGCTACATAGAAAAATATTGTGTTGTTTTAACATCTTTATGCAATTTTAACAAACTCTGAATAACGTATTTTCTATATAGCTCATACATGCATGCAACGATCCCATATCAAGGATATAAACCCTCACAAAAATAAATAGAGAACCGCCTTTAAGCTTTGAGTAAGAGCCTTAAATTAATACATGTGGGCTAATGGGTTGGAGAGACTAGGTGGAAACATCAATTTGTGTGAATTTTATTTTTCACCGAGGTCATGCATATAATTTTATAGTAATAAAATAATACGCATACCAAAAAATAATCTTTTGTTGATCCTCACACGTTCTAATAATTTGATATTTTAGTGATTAGTTTTTAATTTTTAATATTTTGGAATTAAAATAATAGTGTCATAGTTAACTCAGAAATAAGAAAAACTGTGATATGCATATGTGGTGATTATTTATAAGTAAAAAACTAGCTCATCAATTTTATTTTTTATTTTTTTTAAATACACGAAATCAACGTGCAAAAATTATGGGACTGGCTCAAATAGTTGTTTGAATGGTATTTTGCACCTTTAAATTACACGTAAAGATGGGTATAACCCTTCACAGCCAAACAATCCAATAATATAATTTAAATTGCATGTAATGATGTGAAAGATCATTCATTGTGAAGCAATCCAATGATATAATTACCACTTCAGTAAATAATTTTATTGGCCTGGTTTGACAGAAAAATAATTTTATGTAGAAGTCAAGTAATATTTTAAAATTCAAATTAAATATAAATTACTAATCTACCCCATAACCCTTTGTTTTATTTTTTTACTCCAATAAACATGAGACGACAATAGTGTAAATATATCAAAATTTGTAATGGTTGCTCCTTTTAAAGTAGAAATAGATAATTAATTTTGGATAACAAAAGATGAAAATGACCTAGTATTTGTCGATTGGAAATTAACTATTTTAATTCTTGATTTTGGGTTTCAGCTCAAAACATCTTATGGAGCAGAGCCGGGCTTGGGCATATTATGCATGCTTTGTAACCAGACGCAGGCTTGTACGGTTATTGCCCGAAAAGATACAATTATACTTTTCATTTGACTGATTTTATTACGTTTTATGGTCTATGAAGGAGTTTTTAAAACATGGTTAACAGCAAGCTCAGTTTGATATATAAATTTTTCGAAATACGATTTTGATACATAAAGTTTTTGCTTCCGAAATTTGCAGTATTGTTCCCTCCAAAATTCGCTTCCCGAAAGTTTTCTTACTTTTAGAGAACTCGCAAACATAAGAAATAAAGCATGTATGATAAAATTTTCAGTAATAATAATATTATTTTTTCCAATTAGGAATATTATCTTAATTTAAATTGTTAATTTCAAGTAGAATCATATATTATTAATTTCTTCATACCTTTGATGGTACTTTCTTTCTTTCTTTACTTTTAAAGTCACTTTTTTCGGTTCAGATTCTTGTGCTATAACCAAATCGATTACAAACTCATTTTTTTACCAAGAGTCTCATAAAAAAAATTCACTTTCATTTGAAAGCGTAAAATCATACCATAGAATTTGTACACGATAGATTTCATAATATACATGTATGAATTCGTATAACTTTATCATATTTTTTTATCAAATTAATTCATAATAACTATAAACATATTAATTAAGACCAAAACCATAAACTATAGACAAATAACAATATCATAAGTTTATATCAAATTAATTCAAGAGATATAAAGAGATTAAAACAGCGTAAGCTTGCTTGAATCAATGGTTAAAAGTATTCAAACATGTTAGATATTCGAACCCAATATAACCTTAATGACAAAAGTTAATTTGTCTCTTATTTTATTGATGGGGATATAAAAAATAAGAAGTAGAATTACAGTTATCCTTTTGTGTTGTATGAATTGGGGGCATTTCCCCAATATTTATATTAGGTCAAATATTAAATTTAAATATTTCTTATTCCGCCCCTCATAAAATAAAAATATCACTTAAGTGTCTATACATTAAATCCATAACAATTATACCCTTTATCCAAATACTTAGCAGGGTGTATTGGATTAAGATTTTAAAAGATTGTTTTGGCTTAAAAAAGCCTTGTGGATTTTAAAAGACTATATAGGAATGCAATGACTTATAAGATTTTAAAA
>MKEJ01033082.1:0-11141 GCA_001753735.1 Embelia ribes
TATCATAAATGCTTAAATAACATTATATGCATGTTCTCATACCCGTATATATATGTATATATATACATATATATATATAATTACCAACATCATATATATAAATAAAATACAATAATTTATGGAAAATCCTAGGACATTATATCTGCCCCCACTTAGGAAAATTTGTCCTTGAAATTTGCACCTACAATTCAAAAGAAAACATAACAGGATTACTAAACAACTCCAGGTATTTGCTACGCATCTCCGTCTCGTACTCCCAAGTCATCTCCTCGCTCAAGCCACTATTTTATAATACCTCAACGAAATGAACCATCTTCCATCTAAGCAGTTTCTCATCCATGTCCAAAATCTGAATTGGCTTCATCTCATATGAAACATCTTCTTCAATGTACAAGTCATCGAAAGAATTCACATGAGACAGATCACGAACGTATTTTCTCAACATCAAAACATGAAACACAGGATGTACACTTGACAACTGTATTGGCAATGCAAGTCTATATGCAACTTCTCCTACTGCTTCAATTATCTCAAAGGGACTAACATATCTTGGTGATAACTTCCCCTTTTTGCTGAATCTCATAATCCCCTTCTTCGGAGACACCTTGAGAAAGACATAATCTCTGACTTCAAACGATAAAGGTCACTTATACACATCTATATAACTCTTATAATGACTCCGCGTGGTCTTTAACCTCTATCAAATTAATTTAACATTCCGAGTCATTTCTTGAACCAACTCTGGCCTGATTAATGCGTTATCACTAACTTCCGCCCAACATATTGGTGAATGACATGGACGTCCATAAAGCACCTCAAATGGAGCAATCCAAATGCTCGAATGATAGTTGTTGTTGTACGCAAATTCAATCAAACTAACGTGCTCTTTCTAGCCTCCCCCAAAATCAATAACATATGCTTGTACATATCTTCTAAAGTCAAAATGGTCTGCTCAGACTGGCCATCAGTTTGCGGATGAAAAGTTGTGCTAATCATAAGCTTAGTACCCAAAGTTAGTTGAAAACTCAACCAAAATCGAGACACAAACCAAGGAACACGATCCAAAACAATGGATATAGGAGCTCCATGTAATCGGATGATCTCGTCTATATTACTTCCGAAAAAGTTTCTCCACTAAGTCGTTTGTACGGATTGGCAAGAAATGAGCTGATATCGTCAAACGATCTGCAATCACCCAAATAACATCATAACCTTTCTTCGATCTTGGCAACCTCACTACAAAATCCATTGCTATTTGTTTCACTTCCACTCGGAAATGGATAGTGGTTACAATAAGCCACTCGGATGCTTATGCTCGGCCTTAACGTTTTTTTTATTCTTATCATATTAGTGTAAACTTAAAGTTTTCCCTGCTTGTATTAATCTATTCGTGATGTTTTTGTGCAAACTCTGATCTATTAAGTAATTTTAGACCATGAAAACTTGTGCTTCCTACTATTTTATTAAAGCCATGATCTATCAACTGTTCTTTCGCTCTGTCTGATTGATTATGTTGGGAAATTTTTGGGACGCAATTTATTTAAGGGGGGAGGATGTAACATTCTGGATTTTTTGACCCATAAATTTATTTATTTTTGGTCATTGCCATTTCATCGTTTAGGACATTGTAAATTCATTCATTTTGACACCCATTTTTTTTCTATTTTCATGAAACTAAGGTGAACATTACGAAGGAAAAATAAAATTTCGGAATGTGTGATATCGGAGTTTGTCAGAAATTGCATAAAGTTACGCATATTGAGTTTTTAGACATCCAAACACCATTCCGTAAATTGAAAAAAATACTCTTATTCATATCTATAATGTATTATGAGTATTTTCAAACAATTTTAGCCCATGCTGTTGATTCGGTTTGTGAAAAGTTCGGGGTTGACCTCGGGAAAAGATTAAATACGGTTATGTGCTAAGTCGTAGCCGTGACATCTATTTAATATTTTGGCAAAATCTATCAAACCATATATCCAATGGAGTCTTATGAAATACCATTGGAAAGATATTTCATTTATCTATAACTTTCTTAGGTTGACAAAGATTTAATTTAAAGCGTAAAGGGATCAAATTGAGGATTGAAGTGCTTAGCAGTGCACAAATAGCAAGCATATTTCAGAATGTAATAAAATGTTTAGCTCATTTAAGGTTCAATTCAAGGCCAATTAATGACAAATTTTTCCATTTAAAGCCATTCTTAAGGGCCCTACTTCTAGAAACTCTATAGTGCAAGATCTTGAAGAAGAAGGTGGAGAAGAGCTTGTAGATGAAGTTGTAAACTTGGTGTAAACTTGAAGACATTTTGGCTTCATGAACAAATAGTATTCAGCCATTGGTTGTTACCTACTACCATGGATAATTTAATTGCTAATTCACCATTATAAATACCCCTTATTGCAGCCACATTTCATTCATCCAATTTCTAAACTCCTTACTTTCTATTTTGCCTTAAAAAGCTCTCATGTCTCTCTAAAACACCAATTATAAAACTACTCCCAATTCTACCTTATAAGCCATAGTCTACTAGGTTTTCCTTCCTACCCAAGTAGGTTTTAGGTTGAGAAAGTTTTATAAGTTCATAGACAAGGTAAGAACAAAGTTCTTTTGGGAGTTTTTGAGGGTTGTTCCTAAGTTAAGTGCTTGTAGAACATCATCAAACTAAGGTACGATAGTTTAAGAGTAATAAAATCAACTAGAAGGTTTGTATTTATGCAAATATATTTTCACATGTTTATTATCGTTATATCGTGTTAGTATATTGATATTATCAAAGGCATAACATAATTCTTATCATTCTAACATGATTATCGTTGATTATTTATTCATTATACCATGTTGAAATCATTGTTTAAACATGTTAAAATATTTATCATCACTATATCATTATACTATTCACATACTAGTAACAAGATCAAGAAAATACTCGTTATAACATGTCAAATATGATTACTTTATTATGCCAATATGTTGTTATTATCGTATATACAAATTGTTAAACACATACTATTAACATAAATATGGATACATATTGTTCAAGTAAGTTCTTGTTAAGGGGACTGGATTCTAGCCTTTCCTAGGAACTTGCTTGGAATGGTAATTTTGTCTAGGCGTGTATAGATTTCTCCTACCATGCAGTTTATCTTGGTAATTACTGAATCAGTGCATCCAATGTTTGTAATTAAATCGGAATGTGTAATTAATCGGAACTCATATTTGGTAGTTAATTGGAATTGGTAATTAAATTGGACTTTTAATTGAATCGGAATATTGATATCATCGACATAATAAAACATGTTTATAAGTTAATGCCATGTATATAAACAACATGTAAATTGGGATCGGGTTGAGGTCATTTTTCATTTCTTTTTAGGACTAGTATCAACTTTTACCTCCAAAAATAAAATGATATTTTTATGAGCATCTTGGTTGCTAGAGTCAAACCTATGAATCACGATACATGTACCGCAGTCCTATTTCATAAGAATGGGTTAAATAGAGTTGGAAATCCTTTTGAGAAAAGATATCTAGTCCCACCTTTTTTTCTTTATTGAGTTGAGTTTGAAAATTAGGAAATTTATTCTGGTTTTGGGTACCTAAGTTGAGTTTTGAGTAGTGTTTCTAGATTATAGAAGTTTATGACCTTATAACTTAACATTTGAAAATTAGTTGACCTATATATCTTTATGTTATCATAATAACTTATCATTTGGTTCACTTGGTAATTTAAAACATGTATATCCTTGCGTTTTTTTAATAACTTGCATTTGGAAATTTTAACATACATGTTGATATTGTAAATAATTTAGCATTTGATAACTTTAAACTCCTAACCTAACAATTGGGAATTTGGAACATAATTATCTTATAACATGCACTTATATATTTCATAGACGCTTAAATTTTTGTTTATCTTATTACAGATAAACTGATCGTATACTTTTTATTTCTTGTATATTTTTTTTTGTAGTATCGTTGTTTGTAGGTACTGACACTTATCTAAGGTATAGAAAGAAGTCTTAATGACGGTGCCAAGGCTCTTTGGGGAGTGAAATCAGAGTGATGACAAGCTTATCTTTAATTTTAGGATATGGCCTTTCACTGGGGAAATAAAAAGGATTTAAGGTATAAAAATAACGGATTGTTATGTGTATAATAATTTTGTCAGGGCGAGGGCGCCAAACACACTTTTGTAAAATTAAGTTAAGATGTATAATTATAGTTTGGATCTTTCTTTCTTTTCTTTCTTTTTCTTTTTATATCACGTCCCTGAGTTTATGGAAATTCAGAGCACGACAGAGATATATATAGTTAATTGTATTATCATCTAGTACTTTGTTGTATCTATTATTTTGGCGCACTCTGATATATTGGGGCGAAGGTATAGGTATGATCTCGACTTGTACGCAGGCATAGGTATGATCTTTGTAGTCTAGATGCAGCGTGATTCGTTATGTTATTGTTTCATTTTGTTTATTTTCTCCTTTATGTTATTATAGCTTATTATTATCCTATTTCACTTATGCTATCAATAGTTATAGCTCACGTTCTCCAAGGTTCTAGATTTTGGGGCGTGACAGAGTGGTATCAAAGCTAACCAGGTTACATAAACTTTGGTAGCTTGCGGGTATCTATATTGGGTTGAGAGTGATATACAGCTATTCGTTAGGATTGTTTGCTTAGAATAGCATGCACTAGCATAGAACCATGTATGATAGTTAGTAGATGTTGAAATATTGTTATGCATTATTTTCTTGCCTAACGTTTTCTTCATTGTTATCATAATTGTATGAAGAAAAATAATGGCAAAAGGAAGAGGATGAGGAAGAGGATGAGGAAGGGGTCAAGAAGCAACTACGAGGGATTGGGGTGGTCGTACAGGGACTCGTATCAAGGAGGATGAGATTGTTGCTGATGTTGCGCGAGGACATACTCGTGCTTGAACTACAGAGGCACAGGAAGTGGAGATTCAGGCAGTTGAACACATTCTAGAGCTAGAGGAAACTCATAGTATTAATGAGAGCTTAGTACTGTCAACAGAGGGGGTTTCATTGCAATGACCTCATATTCAGCCACTGACTCAACCAAGATCGAATGTCAGGACTGAGGGTGCTTCGGTTGGACTTATTCAAGCATTGAGGCAGCCTTGACTCGAGTTGTTCAAGGTGTGGCCCCAAGTTTGAGAAATGTTGGGGAAGTGCCCAAATTGAGAACATCCGTCACCCAAAAACAATTTCGGGCCATGGATCCACCAACATTTATAGGTGAAAGAGAAGCTATTTTGGCTGAATATTGGATTGAGGATGTTGAGCAGATTTTTAATACCTTAAAGATGGATGATAATACTTTACGGATGGGGGTAGCATTACTATATCTTCAGGGCAAAGTTGTTCGTTGGTGGAGAAGTGAGGAAGCAGTGAATTAAGTTGGGGAGCTACCTTGGCTTGCGTTTCACAAGTTATTCTTGGAGGAATTTTCCCCTAAGATGTTCCACGAAAAGAAGGAGAGGAATTGTCAAGATACATGCCAGAGTATATTGCGATGGAATAGATGAGGTGTCATTAGTTTAAGAAGGGGTTGCGTTTATCACTACAGATGTATGTAATTGTGAGATGGCCAAAAACATTTAAGGAGTATATTGACACTACTATGGAGATCAAGTATAGCTTGGCTAGCAAGCAACAAGCGAAGATGTCTCGTTCTTTTTCTTCTTCTAATCGACCACCAAGGCAAGCGTTGGGGACTCAAGCTCACTCGCAAGGATTCGAAGTGGGATCGGATTCGCAAGGAGTTTATTTGGGTGGTAAGAAGCGGTCCTAAGGACATATTTTTGTTCCTCCAGAATAGTCACAGCTTGGGTTTTCTTCTTCCGGCTATTCGTTGTAAGGGCCAGAATGTTATAATTGTGGTCGTCAGGGCCACATTGCTAGTGAATGCCGCACTCTTCGAAGGTGTGTCAAGTATGGGAATGAGGGACATTTTTGGGCTAAGTATCCTATAGCAATTTATAGCCTATGTAGATAGTGAGGACACATGCAGAGTCATTGTCTGGGGAATTTTCTTGTTCCGGGTGCGTTGGGTAGTGAACAGCCTCAGTTACCATCTTCGTCAAGTGCTGCTCTGAAAGCACCACCGTCGATGCCCTCTTATTAATCTCGTTAGGGAGATAGTGTGACTCAGGGAGGTTATCAGGGAGGTTGAGGCTGAGGTGTGTTTCATCATAGCCACTTATCGCATGGACATGTTTTTGTTCTTCTCAATGTTCCCCATACTCAGGTTTCTGAGATTGTCGAGCCTACTATTGTTCGAGATATATTCCATTTTTGTCCACTTGGGTACATGCTCTAATTGACACGGGTGCATCCCGTTCTTTTATTTCTTTGTGTTATGCATTATTGTTGGGGTTATGCATGGAGCATTTAGATGCACCTATGTATGTGGATACAACTGGGAATCATACACATTACATTGAACGAGTATGTTGTGGTTGCGAGCTTCTCATACGAGATTACATTTTTACTTACAATTTCATAGTTTTTGGGATGTTCGGGTTTGATATCGTGTTGGGCATGGATTGGTTGACTACCTTCTGTACTGTGATAGACGGTAAGAAGCATCGTGTTATGATGCATACCCTCAAGGGGGTTCGTATTGTATTTCAGAGGGAACATGAGCGTACGTCTCCTTATTCTTATTGTACTTTATCGAGCCTTTATACTTTATTTGCTCATCTTTCTATCGAGGATGAGAAGGCCTTAAGGCCAGGATTTGTATTGGTTGTATCAGATTTTCTTGATATCTCCCTAATGATCTAAGCAACTTAACGCCAGAATGGTAAGTCGAGTTCACTATCATTTTGATTCTGGGGACTCGCCCCATTTCTGTTGCACCTTCTTAACTAGCGTCGATTGAGTTGACAGAGCTACATAACTAACTGATTGAGTTGGAACAAAAGGGATTTATTTGAGCTAGTACGTCACCATGGGGAGTAACAACCCTATTTGTTTCGAATAAAGATGGAACACTTCGAATGTGAATTGATTATCATAAACTTAATTAGGTAATGATTAAGAACAAATATCCTTTGTCGTAAATTGATGATTTATTCGATCAGTTATGGGGTTCGTGTTGGTTTTCTAAGATTGATATTTGCTTGGGCTATCATCAAGTACGCGTGCACAAAGAGGATATAGAGAAAATTGCTTTCCGAACGCGCTATGGTCATTATGAATTTCTAGTGATGCCATTTGGGGTCACTAATGCACCAAGGGTTTTCATGGATCTCATGAATAGTATTTTTTTGACCATATCTTAATCGATTCATTGTCGTATTAGTGGATGACATTCTTATCTATTCGCCTTCTTGGGAGGCGTATCAAGAACACCTTCGCATTGTTCTTTCAACACTTTGGGAGCATATGCTCTATGCGAAGTTTTTTAAATCCGAGTTTTGGCTTTGGGAAGTGTGTTTTCTGGGTCATGTAATTTCGGAAGAGGGAGTTGCAGTCAATCCATCGAAGATCGAAGTGGTGGTGAATTGGGAACGACTGAAGACCATATATGAGATTCATAGTTTGTTGGGGCTAGCTGAGTACTACTGTCACTTTGTAAAGGATTTATCTTCTTTTGCAGCTCCAATGACGCGTCTAACATGTAAATCGGTAAAGTTCGAATGGGACTTCAAGTGAAAGTAACCTTTCTGTACTTTGAAAGCTTTATTGACATCGGCTCCTATCTTAGTGATTCCGGATTGCGGACTCGGGTATACAGTATACTCTGATGCACTAAAGGAGGGTTTCAGGTATGTTCTGATGTAACAAGGTAAGGTTGTAGCATAAGGATCGAGACAACTTAAAGTGCATGAGCGAAATTATCCGACTCATGATCTTGAACTCGGGGAAATCGTGTTCGCATTGAAGGTATGGTGTTACTATCTTTATGGTGCGAAATTTGAAGTATTCTTAGACCATAAATCAATTAAATTTGTGTTCACTCAACACGACCTTAACATACGACATAGATGCTGGATGGAATATCTGGATCAATATAGCTTTGATATACAATATCCTCAGGGAAAGCTAATATGATGGCAGATGATTGAGTCGCAAGACTCTATGTTCTTTAGCCTTTCTTGTAGCAGATGAGTGGGGGATGCTCCGAATATTGAACGAGTTTGGCTTGGAATGTATCGAGAACATCGAAGTTGGAGCTACATTGTACACTATTGAGATTGCTTCAACATTAGTTATGTAAGTCGTTGAGGCTCAACGAGTGGATGCCGAATCTGAAGTATATCGTATTTGCATTATTAGCAGGTAGAACTTGATGATTGGATGGTGACAGATGATGGGGGAATTCGATTTTAAGGTCGACTATTCATTCTAGAGTCTATTTGAGACGATGTGCTACGTGAGTCACATCATTCTAGTCTAGCAATTCTTCCTGGAGGTATAAAGATGTATCATGACATAGCTCATCAGTTTTGGTGGCCTGGCATGAAGAAGAACATAGCTCAGTTCATTTCTCGTTACTTAACATACTTGCAGGTAAAAGCTGAACACAAGCAACCTGGTAGATTGCTTAGACCGTTGCCCGTTCCCGAATGGAAATGGGAACGCATTACCAAGAATTTTATTATCGGACTACCAAGATCTCGAAGAGAAAATGATGCGATTTGGGTAATCATTGATCGAATAATGAAGAGCACACATTTCATACCCATCCGTACAATCGACTCAGTTGAGAAACTGTGTCAGAAGTATATCGATGATATCGTTCAATTGTATGGCATTCCAGTATCGATTTTGTCTGATTGAGATGCTTATTTTATTTCATGTTATTGATTGGGTCTTTAGGAAGCATTGGGGACCAAGTTATCATTGAGCACAACATTTCATCCACAGACGGATAGACAGACAGAATGGACGATATAAACACTCAAAGATATATTACGCGCCTGCATATTGAACTTTGGGGGTAGTTGGGAGGATCATCTTGCATTGATTGTGTTTGCTTATAAAAATTGTTACCATGCGAGTATAGAGATGGCGTCTTTTGAGGCTTTATACAGGAGGCCATATCGATCCCCGATTTGTTAGACTAAAGTTGGTGATAGAGCTCTTATGGGTCCAAAGTTGGTTGAGGAAACTACTCGTAACGTTCAGTTGATTAAATAAAGATTGGAGATGGCAAGAAACAGACATAAGAGTTACGTAAATAAATGGAGACGACCGTTGACGTTTGTGCCTCGAAACATGTTTTTCTTAAGGTCTCCTTGAAGCGGGGCACTATGAGGTTTGGAAAGAAGGGCAAGTTGGTGCTACATTTTATTGTGACGTTTTTAATTCTTGAAGTAGTAGGTGATGTAGCTTATCGATTGGCTTTATTATCCCAACTTGCGGGTGTTCATTCGATCTTTCACATATCTACGTTGCGGAAATATATTTGAGACCCTTCACATGTGATTGACTTCTGTGATATGTACTTCACATGAGATATGTCGTAAGAGTTGTGACCAAGTCGTATTCTTGATTCGAGAGAGAAGACCTTACGAGGACGAACCATCCGATTGGTTCAAATTGCATAGAAGAATGGCTTTCAGGAGGAGATTACTTGGGAGCGCGAAGATTCCATGTGAGCGACTTATCCTAAGTTATTTGTACTTTTGGGCACGTTTTCATTCATTTCGATGTTTCGGTGAATGTCAGGGATGAAATTTCCTAAGTGGAGGCGTATGTAATGTCCCAGGAAATTTCAATATTTTATTCGTTGAATATAATATGATTATGTGATTTAAAATCATATTAAATTCGTTGGTTGACATATATTAGTATTCGAGGTATGCATTATGATTATATGTGAGACATGCATTATGATCGTGGTTGAGACATTCTGTGTTTTCGTAGTCAAGCATAATTATTGAGACTTTCGTGTAGATTGCATTGCATAGCGAGCTGTTCTTACATATTGAGGTTTTATTGCATATTATAGAATAACATTGTTTCATATCTTAATTCAAGGAGTAATTAGGGTTATGTGTACATACTGTAATTTCATGACTTTGTACGTGATTGAATTTTTGTGTTTTGTGGTTATCGGGATGCATTTATATATGTGTTGTTGATGGTTGTAAAGTAATTGGTGAACTGAGTGCCCTTACACCAGGAGTTGTACCGGTACCTAGAGGTGGAGTAACGGTACACAAACATCGAGTTGGCTAAAATTCATACTGGAAGCCGCCATATTGGTTAGTATACCAGTATAGAATGGTGTACCAGTACACTAACTTAGTGTACCATTGCACCCAATTAAAAGGGTGAAATTAGAGATACTGGAACCTGGCACACTGGGTAGTATATTGATACACAGTGGTGTACCGGAATACCACCTCAGTGTACTGGTACACCTAGTCAGCGTGGGAAATATCGAAGAGACCCTACTGCTTTTTCTTTCTTTCTCTCTCTCCCTCTCTCTATATATATATATATCACTTCTTTTTCATTTTAAGACCACTTTTCTGTATAAGAGAGAAAAAGATAATAGGACGAGTTAGGTTACATTTGAACCCTAATACTTTTCCTTTAATTCTACTTAATCCGGAGTTGATTCATCAAATCTATCCTTAGATTCATGTTGTACATCTCTTCTCAAATCTTTTAAGGCACGTACCTTTGTCTCTCGTGATCATTTATATTGTCTTGAGTTCCGTACTTTTACCGTACTTCATTTATATGGCAAAGTTTTAGTTGTATCTCATACATGTAATTACGTTGATTTGTGAAATTATAAATTAGTGGTATTCATAATGTTTATGTGATTTCTTATTCTTATATTTGATTATTTCAAGCTTATTCATATTTTATTTGTTGTGGCATATCACAAATATTGGCATTCATATTATTAGCATTACATCCATGTTATAGTAATGCATCATTTTGAGTACCAAGCATAGAGTTGAGATGTCGGGTTCGGATTAAATTTGGGATAATGTATCGCAGTTTCTAGGAGTAATTGGGGTCATTCCGCCCCACCGTGAAAAACTGGAAATTAGATATGAGACATCCAATGCAGGTGCTTGATTCAGGTGCACCACAATGAAGGCGTTGGTGGCGTCAAATAATTTTGGGGACGTGCCA